>JADLZK010010567.1:0-190365 GCA_015847255.1 Hyparrhenia diplandra
GAGAGGGAGAGAGGAGGGAGGGGAGTGCGAGCAGCTGTCATTTCCCCGTCGGTGGCCCGGGCCGCGGGGTGAGGCGATCCCGGTGCTCACCCGGAGGGGTATTATAGTGCGTCGGGGGTGCGGTCGCCCCGGTGAGAATAGGCCGCCCTCCGCCCCGATCTTTCCCGGCCCGGTCCGCACTGTGGACCTCCGCAGTTCCATTTCCGCCCGCTCTCGTCATTCCTCGCCCGGTAGGCTGGCCAGCTAGGAGTTGGCGACCCGGTGTCAGCGTTGTGGCGGCGGTGGCGACAGCGGTCGCGCCTATTGGCATGGCGTTGATGCGTGAGATGGCGCTCCGTGTGATGGCTCAATGCCACGGTCCACCTTCTCGTCTTGCGGCGTCCACGCCGGTGTGCGGCTTCGGTGTGGCGAGCTGGTGTGGCGCCGGGCGGTTGTCCCTTCACGGCGGCGGCGGGTCGGGCATGGTCGCCCGTCGTCTTGTCGCGGCGTTGAATGTTGCCCCCGTGCTCGTCCTTGGGTCAGTCCGCGGCGTGGTGGCCTCGGCCGGGCGCCCGGCCCTGCGGTCTGTCGCGGTGGTCGTCGGTGGCGGCCAGTGGGGACCGTGGTGTCTCAGCGTCGCGGCCGGGAGGAAAACGGCGGCGACGACGGCGGGACCAGTCGTCGAGGGAAGAGAGGTGGAGGGCTCGGGCCGGTGTATTTGGGCTTAAATCGGGCCGGCTCTTTTGTGCGCATGGGAAGGAGGAGAGAAAGAGAGGGAGAGCTGGGTTGGGCCGAGAGAAAGGAAGGGGAGGAAATGAGCCGTGGCTTATTCCGTTTTTTCTATTTTCTTTTTCCTTTTCTTTTTCTCTATTCTTTCTCCTTCTCTCTTATTTTCCTTTCTCATTATTTTATGTGTGTAAATATATTTGGTACACATTTATACAAGCACTCATATATCCTCATGACTCTCATGAAAATATTTATTTAATTGTACTCGTATAAATATGTATATATATATATTTATGTGTACACACATTCTCCCGATCTCTCGTTATTTCATGTGCAATATATATATTATAAATATTTTTACAAGCACATTTATATTCCCCTAACCTTCGTGGTTGAGAATATTTATTTATTGTGCTCATAAAATATTCATACATATATATTTCTATTACACATGAGTTTTGGTATTTATTATTCCGAGAGAAAATTCGTAAATCGTTCTCATGCAATATTTTCCATAATTAAAATCTAGAACTTACCTTGCATCCTTGGTCACCATAAAGCTCAACAACAACAAGCAAAGAGAAACCCGATATTCTAGATGGTGACATGTGGTTTTTCAAAACAGGTTTTGGTTTAGCGGAAATTAAATCAAGTTTTAGTTGTAATTCGAAAAGTTCAAATTTTTAGTGATTTTTAAAATGATGCAAAAAACACTGGGTGTTACAATAAGTGTAGTAGTAATGCATTCAAGGATCGATGGAGTATGCTTGCTAGCCGTAAGATTCTCTTTATAGTCTACACTTTCGGCCGACTCATATACTAGCTAGCTATTCACGATTAACGATGGCCCATTTATCTCTCTTATAAAGTTTTTTTTTGTTCCTATGCACGAGCAGCCCCAGTTCCTCTTAGAGGATGTTTGGTTTGAATCTAAAAATAGCACGCAATTTCCTCGATCACTAGTGTAACTTCATCGAGGGCAACTGTTCGTTGGAAGTGCTTTTAGAAATCAAGATGTATATGGTTAGAAATATATACAAACTCTAGTTTGCACCTATTTTTTTGAAAAAAAACTTTTGTCCTCCCTCACATACTTCTTTTTTGAGTGGCCCCCCTCCCTCCCGTCTCCGGCGAGCTCACCGTAGTGGGAAGGGAGCGGGACCCTCGATCTCCTCCCTATTCGTAGCTAGTAATTGTAGTCCGCTTTGCCTTCGTGCACGTTGCCTTCATGGCTATGTCCCGACCTATCATCGCCTCCATCACCCGGTATTGTCGTTGTCGGGGTCTTCCTCGGTGTCTTCCTCGCCGTCGCCGTCGTCGATCTTCAAGTTAGTGGTAATAAAATAAATCCTTCCTCCACCTTTGCGATCTCCTCTCCTTCATACCCTCACCCGCAACCGGCGCCGAGATCCGCCCCTTTCCACTCCGCTCCCACATTTGCTCGCTCCCGAAGGCGTTCAACAACCTCTTGTCCCGCCACTCTTTTTCCTTTGCTAGGCAGCTCCCCACTTGTCTTGCCGGTTTGACTCCCTGCCTCAACTTGGGACCCCAGTTCGTGCTCCTTCAACCTTCGGCAACAACAACAATTGAATCCTTCGGTCGCCGGTGAGTGTCATTTTTGTTGGCATGATCGCCCCTTCAACCGTCGCAGTGCGGTACGCCCACCCGGGGCGTATGCATCGCCCCTCGGCGGGACAAAGAGCAATGACATGATATGCACGTCGTGGTGGAAAAATATGGGTGCGTACATTTACCGACAAACCGATTACAATAAGACCCACAAAACACGTATGGGCTCGGGAAAGGGATCCCCGAATATTGGGTAACCGTTGTTTAAAACAGGTCAAATACTTTATGAAATGCATCTATCTCTATAGTCCGCTCAGTAAAATGCCCATACGAAGTCAATTTCTTCGACTACAAATATAGAGCCTCAAAAGGAGTATTGAAGATAAAAACCTCTGGTTTTCTTTTCGGAAAGACAATATTTTTTTTTTTTTTTCATCATTTTGCATTGAAATAACAAATGGATATCCAAATAATATGATTCAACCTCACACCCCTTTTAAATGTAGCAGATAACAGTGGAGATCAAAAATTGATGTGTATTCGAGTCATAGGACTCGGCTGGTAATCAGCCGATATGCTCGTATTGGTGATGTTATTATTGTTGTAATCAAAGATGCAAAGTGCCCCAAATGCCTCTAGAAAGATCCAAAGTAATTTGAGCTTTAATTATACATACACGTAAATAATTCAAAGGCGACGACGGTAATAATAATACTCATGATTTTGTTTAAACATGTTGGGTGTGTTAATAATAACTAAAAAATGTATTACTTGTTGGTGAACTTGTTTGGGAAGTTCCCAAGGAGATGTCTTTTGGTGGACATTGTGGATGATTTGATTGGTGGATGGAGGATATGGAGATCATTGGTGTTTGCAACTTCCTCATCCTGTAGCATGATTGGATTTCTAGTTCAAGATTAAATTCTTTATATGGAAGTTCTTTTTTTGGTCTACTTCAAATATTGCATTCTTGTTCAAGTAGCTATTCTCGTCTCTTTGTTGAGGGCTTACTCGATTTCCCTCTTCACTAGAAATGCAAATCATCTTTATTTATTCATGATCAAAAGCAAAGTAACCTAATTGATAAGCCTTTTTTTGTTTAGTGGTGAAATGATTGAAGTGTGTAATGCATTGTGTGCCCTTCAATATGGTAGTTAAATATGTTGTAAAAAATGGTAGTTAAATAGCTAATATATGTAAGAGATTCCTTGAACCTTTTAATCTCCACATGATGGTCTCATACTTATCTATAAGCACCCCAATGCACCAATCCTTTTATATTTACCTTATGTTCCCTTTACTTTACACTTAACTAATGGAACCCTATCTCCATTTTTGTGCCACAAAAGTAGAAGACACAATATTTTTGCTTGTAGAATATATTGCATGCCACCTATATAGCTTGCTAGATGCATGACTAATAGTATCTCATCGGTCATCACACTAAAAAATGAATTTCTCGGCAAGGAAACTTTTCGGGTTGTGTTCATAATAACTAAAAAATGAACCAACTATTTCACGGGGTGTTTAGAAAGTTCTCGTGGAGATGTATTTGGCGGGCATTGTGGATGACCCGCAACTAATCCATGTGTAGCTTGATTGACGGTCAAGTGCATGGAGGATATATATTGAGGTTTTGCTGACATTGGTGTTTGCAACTACCCCATGTGTATCTTGATTGGACTCCATGTCTAGTTCTTGATTAAATTCTTTATATGGGAGTTCTTTGTTGTTGTTCACTAGCTACCATTATTGTTCACTAGATATGCCAAGCTATTATGTCTACTTGTTGGTGCCCTTTTCCTTTACTTGTGAAATTTGTTTGTTATGCCCTTTTTGGTTCAAGTGGTGAAATGATGTGATTGTGTGCCCATCTATGCTCCTTAAATGGTCGATATATGCATATTTGTAGGAGGATTGGCCCTTAATCGATATCACTTTCTTTGTGGACAATTCACTAGAGTCTTTCGGGTAGAAGGTCAAGGTGGATGAAACCAGGAATGTGTTTGCGAGACCATCCCGCCAAAGAAGAATTGTTGGATGACAAAGGTGAAAGTTTGCTTCCCAACTATCAAACACTCAAAGCTCTTGGCCCCCATTCTCTTCTTGCATATAAGTCGAGATAGGCCAAAGAGATGGATCAATGTTAAAATTAATGTTAAGGATAAGCCCGATTTGGATAATTTTGACTCTTAGGGACGATACTCTATATTGCAAAGGCTTCACCAATCAGCATAAATCTTATGAGTTGTTAGTACCATGGGTAGGAGAGAGGCAACCCCAACCTAATTCAAAACAATTACGGGGGATGTGTCCTAAATTGTTGGGAAGTGAGTTTGAGCCGTTGGAATGGGATACGACTTTGTAGGGTATTGTTTAAATCCAAGTCAAATGAGGAATTAAATGAAGAGCTCCAAAAGATTATCGAAAAACCCTAACTTTGTTGTCGAAGCGGTATGTTTTTTTTTGTCCAAGTATCGTATAAGGTGGAAGATAAAGAAGAAGAGGTCACTACTCAAAAATACTTAGTTGGCATCATATTTATGTTGATTGAACATTTGAGGATGAACATGGAAGTTGAGCTTATGGGCTTAATCTGTAGATGGTATAGTGATGGAAGTTCTTGGTATGCGTAGAAGGCTCAAGTTTGGGAATCACATGTAATGAATTTTGAAAATGGAAGAGTCGAGGTTTCAAAGATTGGATTACATATGATCCAAAGAAGAAGACAACCTTGGCTAATAAATTGAGAGCGGTGACATCAAAGCGAAGAAAATACTTTGAGTTGGGTATTTTACGGTTCTCAATATTTCTAAAGAAGAACATTCCCATTTGCAAACAACCAAAGCCAAATCAAAACTCAAAGGCCCAGACGAAGGAGAAGGTTCACAACAAGACAAGGGGAAAGGTTCACGCAGTACAAGGGGAATCATGGCAAGGGGAAAGATTCACGAACAAGGCGGATGGAAGTGGCAAGGGTGCTCAAGATGGGGATGGTGGCAATTCTCTTCCGTACTATGGTTATTGTCGACTCCAATTACTTTTTGTTAGTGCAAATTTCAATATTGATGGAGTCAATATTTATGATTTGCATGAGGTCAAGTGATTTACAACCGGTACACAGAAACCGTTGGAGTGGTCTGAAATGTGCCACCCCTATGGACAACTGAAAACTACAACCCGAAAGTAGCAATTGGGCTTGTATTACTTGATATCCGTCATCCTTTACAACGCCCTCTGGGCGGCCTATTTATACACATCCGTATGTCTTTGCATGCCCAAAATGCCCTTCAACCACCCTGATCCCCCTGGATATTCCTATGCCGCACGGGGTGTCTTGGTCTTTTGGCTCTGGTCCCTTACCTACCCCTAGGGACCACTCATGTGTGCCCTTCGGTTCAGGGTCCCGAATCCTCGCCTTCCTGTCCTGGGTCCGCTAGAAAGCCACCTGCACGGAACTGTCACAAGAAAATGCCGAGAATAGGGGGTCGGCCCGAGACAGGGGGGGGTTCCGCCTTCGGCAACATGCTCCCACGGCGCCCAGGCTGGTGGCGGCCTACCAGGCTGGCTGTTCTACGGTTACCCGAAACCAAAACGTGGTCCTTCGGTGCCACGCCCTACCCGATGGCCTTCTTCCTAAGGACAATCGGTGCCAGGCGCGGGGTCTGGCCCTTAGCGCCGCGGAGTCTCTTCTCGGGAGCCAAATGCCGGAAGGCGTCCCTCGAACCTCCTTGGTGGGCGTCCCGGCCTCGCATGAGTCGAAGAACGAACCTTCGGCCACCCAAGAGCGGGAGGAGGATGGGGGGTGATGGAGCTCACCCAGCCCCCAACGTAAAACCATCTCCTCTCCTAATTCCCATCCATGTCTTTGGAGATTTGTTTATTGCTTGTCGGGTTTTGCTAGATGGTTTTAGCTACTCGGGTTTTGATTCATATCATTTCCTACTTATTTTAGGGAATGGTTAGAGGAAACCATAAACCACGTGGCGTAACATCATCTTCACCTAATCATGTAGACACCATCACAATTCAACAAATCACTATCACGTAATTTTATTAGACACCATGATAATTCAACCCCATTTATTTTATGATCATTTTATAACATTATGTTGTTATAAACTGCATTTTCTCTTTCTCTTCTCTTTTCACATTGTAGGAGAACCTTGTGCTTATTGGACTGGAAGGGCCATTAGTCCATACTGGTGAACTTGCACTCCAAATATTTTGCGAAAGCATGATGGGGGGGGGAGAAAAGAAAAAGAACAACCATTCAAAGGAATTCTCCCATTCGAAGGGCACGGAGCATCCAAAACTTTGATGATGATGATGATGATGATGATAAGCCAAAAATTTACCAAAGATGCTTTTCACGGAGACTCACCGGATGAAAAGGTGAACATTTGTTGCATGGTTATTCCAAATACAAATGATGCTCGAGTTAAGTTGATCGATACTGAGGGAGTACGGATGTGGTTATGGTATACGCTCTTGTTCATGTGGTGATGTTTATGATGTTCGTGGCTACATCAAAGCCTATTCAAACAATTGGGCGGCGTGTGGAACTCTTCACATTAGAAAGGAATAGCTTCAAGGTGCCTTCTAGGTGAAAAATTCAGATTCCTATGGTTCCATTAGTTTGTTTGCCGTGACGAGGATTTGGAGATTTCTATGCATTTGATCCTTAAGTTATCAATCCGCTTGGCCGCATGTTGAACATGCATGCGGACTTGAAGTTTCGGTTGGCCCTGATCCGAAGGTTCGTGAGATGTTGGGTTGGCTTTCAAAAAGACTACACATAAGTGTTAGTGGGGGTCGATGAGGTGGCATATTTGAATGTCGAGAGAACTCCTTAGTGGGGTTCCTATATAAGTGTAGTAGATAATGCATTCAAGGATCGATGGAGTATGCTTGCTAGCCATAAGATTCTCTTTATAGTCTTCTCTCATCGACTCATATGCTAGCTAGTTATTCACGATTAACGTATGGCCATTTTATCTCTCTTATAAAGTTTTTTGTTCCTATGCCTAAGCGACCCGGTTCCTCTTAGAGGATGTTTGGTTTGAACTTTGAATCTAAAAATGGCACGCAAGTTCCTCGATCACTAGTGTAACTTCATCATGGCAATCCGTTCATTGGAAGTGCTTTAGAAATTAAGATGTATATGGTTAGAAATATATACAAACTCTTGCTGCACCTTTTTTTTGGAAAAAAACTTTTGTCCTCCCTCTCACATACTTCTTTTTGAGTGCCCCTCTCCCTCCGGTCTCTCAGGCGAGCTCGCCGCGGTGGGAAGGGGAGCGGCCCTCCGATCTCCTCCCCTGTTCATAGCTAATAATTGTATTGTAGTCTAGTTTGCCTTCGTGCATGTTGCCTTCATGGCTTTGTTCCGGCCTATCGTCGCCTATGTCGCCCGGTGTTGTCATTGTCGGGATCTTCCTCGGTGTCTTCATCGCCGCCGTTGTCGACCTTCAAGTTAGTGGTAATAAAATAAATCCTTCCTCCACCTTGGCGAGATCTCCTCCCCTTCATCCCCCCACCCGCAACCGGCGCCAAGATCCGCCCCTTTCCACTCCCCCGCTCCACCACCGCCCCGCTCCCCCGTATGTTCGGCAACCTCTTGTCCTCTTTTGCTCTTTTCCTTCGCTAGTCAACTCCCCACCGGGTGTTGGTTTGACTCCTCCGCCTCCACTTGCGACCACGGTTCGTGCTCCTTCAACCTCGGCAACAACAACAATTGAATCCTTCGGCCGGTGAGGTGAGTGTCGTTTTTCGTTGGCACGACCGTCCCTTCAATCGTAAACGGCCCGGTCCATCCACCACGGGCGTATGCATCGTCCTTGAAGCTTAGCTATATTTCGCCAAATGCCAGGTCTCCACCACCACCTCCAACTAAGCTACCTCCTATCTAGAAGTTGCAGGACTTTGTTGTAATATATGTGTTGTTGTAAAGAAAAAAAGGCATCATACTCAAAACAAAAATGAATCTAATTTTAGCTGGTGGATCCAAACAACAACCCGCTATTAGTACTAGCCACCTATAGGTAAGCTCCTTTGTCTTAAAAAAAGATACCATTCTCATTTTGAGGCAAAGTTTGGCAAAAACAAATATAAAAGGGTAAAACATATGACGTGTAATAAGTATTCTTAGGTATATAATATGGATAATATATTTTTCCATCTTATTAGGTTTAATAAAGTTTAACTTAATTTAAGTTTTAGAGACAATAGCTACTAGTGGATTACACTTTATCCGCACATAACCAAGTTCTCAAAAAAAAAAAAAAAAAAAAATTCTCACGATTCCTATATCTGCTATGACATGATGCTGCCTTTGAAGCTAAAAGGTCATGTTGGGTTGGGTGCCCCTTCTCCGAATCTTTGTTGTGGCAAGTTGGCTCGGGACGTGTCGCTTTACGTGTCACTCATGCAAGTGTACATCACACCTTTCTCTGAATACGTGTATCGAGGAGAGCCGTTACTTATTTTTTTAGATCACAAAGGTGAACACAAAGCTAGCCGTATTTAGCCAAAAACAAGTAGAATAAGATATTATTCAAGCATTTTTTTTCTTATAACAGTGAATGATGAGCGGTCTCGATCTGCCTCGGGAGTCGGACGGCGACCGGCCCAGGTCTACCGGTACACGACAAGCTGCGACTAGTCCGTCCTTTGCAGCTTCGTGCGTCGCAGCCAGGAAGCCTCGTGGAACCACCTTGATGTCATCTTATCCCATCCCAACGGTCCCTACAGTGAGGGCGTGAGGCCCTCCGTTCCGTATATAACCCGTGCGTGCGGCCGCACCGGCACCACCGCAGCTCTCAAGCGACATCGCGGCAGTGCGCACGCCGTGCAAGCCTCGTCTCCATTCATTCACGTACATCTCCAGTTCTCCACCCGACGGCACGTCATGGCCTTGTTGCGCGAGCACCTCGACCTCATCCGCGCCCACCTCCTCGACGACCACCACCACGACGCCGCCGTGAGCTCGGATGACTCGGTGTCGTCGTTGTCCCAGTCGCCATCGCCAACGCCATCGCCGCCGCGGCGTAGTAGGACGCTGCCAGCGCTTTCCGTCTCGCTGCCCCCGAGGCCGGCGGTCGCCCTGCAGCAGCAGCAGCACCCTGTGGGCGCCGATGCACGTTCATCAGCAGGAGCACTACTGCTACCCGGAACCGGAACCCGAGGAGGACGACTTCCGGCGGTACCGCGGCGTGCGGCAGCGGCCGTGGGGCAAGTACGCGGCGGAGATCCGGGACCCCGCGCGGAAGGGCGCGCGCGTGTGGCTGGGCACCTATGACACCGCCGTGGAGGCCGCGCGCGCGCTTACGACCGCGCCGCGTTCCGCCTGCGCGGGTCCAAGGCCATCCTCAACTTCCCCAACGAGGTCGCGCTCGGCGCCGCCAAACGGTGGGCGGCGCCGCCTGCTGCTGCTCCACAGCCCAGCGTGACCGTGGCCGCCGGTAACAAGAGGGCGAGGTCGCCGCAGGAGCAGGACGCCGGGTGCTTAGACAGGGGAGGTGAAGAAGGAGCGGGTTCAGGAGCCCGCAGCGGGTTGCGGTTGGGATGCCATGGATATGGCGGCAAGCGGAGGGGCGGACTACTTCTGGGAGGACGAGACGCTGAAGGGGGCCATCTGCAGCCTGCCGCCGCTCTCGCCGTTGTCGCCGCACCCGCACCTGGCCGTCCCGCAGCTCTCCGTCAGCTGAAATGTCGCAGCAAGACAGCGGACTGTGGTCTCTTAATTAACTGATTAATTAGTTTTCTTAGTCTTAATCTATTTTTGAGTTCTTTGATACGTATATCCTAGAGAGGACTATAGCTCCAAATGTTCTTTCGTTCTTTATTCATTATTTATTTATTCACCGATTCACAAGCAAGAAATTGTGCCCTTGCGTAGCAAGAGGAATGCCACAATGGTCAATTTAAATATAGCACACAATATAAAAGATTAATTTTATATAGAAAATTGGTTGAAACTGATCCAAGTTAATTATATAGCTATTTACACTACGGTAGGATTCATTTGCGTGACACCCTCAAAACTTAACCCCTCAAAACTTAACCGAGGTAGACACCGGACGTTCTTTATTTACTGAGGCGGTTACATTTTGCCTGCCTTGTAAAATCAATTAACGGACGTGGGCATCTTAAGACAACCAGTCAACCACATCAGTTAATAACCTATTTTCCAAGGCAATCGTCTTATAATGCCCTCCTTGGTGTATTGATTTTACAATGTGGGCAATTTTAAAGTCCGGCTGCCAGACTTTAGAAAAGACCGAGAGACCTAATAGGCCTGATTTCCACCTCCAATACAAGGCCCGATGGTTTCTTCACTCCTCTCTCTCTCACCCCCTCCCTCTCACCGAGCCCCATTGTCTCTGTCTCCCTCTCTCCGTGTCTCGACACCAAGAGCCGTGTCGCCTTTCTCCGCATCCCTCCTGTTGCCCGACATCAAGTGCAAGGTGCAACGTGGCGACATCAAGCACAACGCGCGGCGCCTCTAGATCGAGCACAGCGCGCCTCTCCCTCCCAGCGCCCGATCTCCTCCTCCCCCCCAGCGCCACAGACTCCCTCTCCCTCCCCTCACAACCTTTAGAAAAATCATTTCCAAAAGAGTGAGATAGTGCTGATGATGCTACACTATATTCACGAAAAATGGGGAAATTTTCCAGAAGTACATCCGCACAGGAACATGGTGTGGAAGTGGAACTACTCCGACTGACATGTAGATCATGACCTACGTACGCATCAGCCGCGCATAGACTGTAAGAGGTCCGCATAGTGATGGTTCACTCTGTTTTTTTTGTTGAATGCATGCAATTCAGAACTTATGGCACATCAGAGATGCGTCATCAGGCTATCTGGCCACGGCACGCGCCACGCTAGCTGAAGCTCCGTGGCTTCGTGCGCGATGGAGGTAGCTTTACCTGTGGCTGCTATGTTGATCACGACGACGTCGTTGTACGTTCAAAGCGCACGGTAAATTGCCAGTAATAATAACTGCTTGCGACCATTTAAATTAAAAGTAATATTGGGTGTGGAGCAGCTCAGCGGCCGGGACGTCCACGTCGTCGAAATCGTGATTGGGCGTTGTTTTGCAAAAAGAGTCCCTCTGTTTTGCGAAATCATGTTCCGCCCGCTCGGGCCCTCCTCTACTGTAATATTGTTTGGATTTCTTTCATACAAACCCTGTACTATGTGCCTTTTGCAGAAACACCCCCCGCCGGCCCTACCAAATATATACCGTCTCTCCCTCTCTTCTCTGCAAAAAAAAAAAAAAAAAAAAAAAAAAACCCGGCCTCGCCTCTTCCTCTCCCTCCTCTCTCCTGCTGGCGGGCCTGGCGGCGGGGACAGCCTTGTGGCCTTGGCCGCCGTGCCGGGCGTCGCCGAGGCGGAGCGGCGTGGCCAGGCTGGCGGGCGGAGCGGCGCGCCGCGGGGCGACGACGCGGCACGGCGCGGTGGCGGCGGCACAGATCCGGTGGCGGCCGCGACGGCGGCGGCGCGACGCGCTGGCGGCGGCGGCGGCGCGGGCGGCGGCGCGTGGTGACCCCCTCCCTTCTCCTCTCTCTCTCTCCACGTCCGTCCGTGGCGGCGGCGGGGCGCAGGTGACCCCCCTCCTTCTCTCTCTCTCTCTCCACGTCTTCTAACCATGTAGATGGCGTGGTTAGGGTTACGCTTCACGGCGGCTGCTTCCTCACGGTGATTTTGGGTTGGATATTCATGTATCTTGTGTTTTTGGTATGGGATTTCTTGATTTTGAATTTGCTATGTACAGCCAGTCCGACGAGAGACCCTCCATGCAGCGGCTCCGGTGGAGGATGACCCAGTAGCGGCCGGAAGATTTCTTGGACCGACCTCTTAGAGTTGCAATTTCTTTTCGGTGGGTTCTTGCATCCATGAAGATTTGCTTCACTGTATTTTGCAGTTGGAAGGATCAAGGTTTATGGCTAACATGCCATTTTTGCTTCTGTACCTGCATTTTTACCTTTATCTTTCATAGCGGCTAAAAACTATGTTTTGTTTCCCACTACAATATAAAATTATTTTTTCGTGTTCTAGATTGAGGCAGGAACCATATTTCAATTAGCCTAATCAGGTTATTCACATGAACAAAAGGAAGCTTCTCAGATGTGCTTCAGTGAAAGTTCAAAAGAAAAACAAAAGATGTCATTCAATGAGATTTTATGCAATGAAACATACATACACATGCAATGGCAACATTTTTTATGACTCTAGAGATCTATGGCTGTTGAAAGCGTAGTGATGATTGTGCTAGCATTGCTATCTTATATTTTCTTGATATACATTCATGCAGCCAAGAATTTGAATTGAGCTTGGTAGAGTTTCAAATAATTCATGTTAGCCTCTATGCATGTCATTTAGGTCAGCATCTATCTTTATGATATTTTGTTGTTGTTACTTTGCAGTAGGTCATGAAAAATTAGTGAATTGCCTAATAAGACAACTGGGTCTGCTCTTTATACCATAAAGATATTTGTTTCACTTTTTGTCTATGTTACTAAAATGCCTCTCATTTACCATTGGTCCTTCAATCAAGTTTAGGTACACCAGAGAAATGTAATCTTGGTTTTAATTTTGCAGGTTAGGAGGTAATAGCTAGATGACTTTTCTTCCTCTTTATTGAATCGAAGGCATGGACCATAAGGAAAAATTTATATGTATCTATGATTATAGAAGCATGAGCTTTTTTTAGTTCTGCACTGTGATTTAGAGGCCGTCCAAAAAGTATAATGTAGTCCTACCTGATTGTCTTTAATGTTAGCTCGTTTTTCTTGTATGCACTATTTCTATTGATGTATCATTGCTTCTGCACTGAAATGGAAAATTTAGCTCTACACTGTGATCCAGAGATGTAGAAGATAACTATGCCATACTGAAGATAGTTAAATCTATTGTATTAGCTCATTGTTGTATTTTAATTGACAGGTGAAGCTCAACTCCGAAATACGACAGTATGCTCTGTGTGCTTTGTCCGATCATTTGGACAATGTTTCTTTAAACGGTTGAAATTGCTTGATGCTAGAAAATCCTCTGCTGTTTTGTCGCTCGATGCAGAAATGAGGCGTTTGATGCAGAGACAGGCAGAGAACAGTTATAGGAAGATGCAAGAGTTTGGCATAAACAGACTGAGAGAAATTATGAGGAGTAACAGATTTGATGTTTTTCATTCCTAAGGTACCATCACTATTTGACAATTATTTCAATCACAAGCTCTTGACAGTCTTATACGATGTACTAATACTTCACACCCACATCTGTTTCATTTAACAGGTTTCCAAGGTACGTTGAAAAATGGGTTTCATGCTCGGCATGGCTTCTGTACCATCAGGGATGACATCCGTACCATGTGCCAAGATGCATTCAGGTAAGAGTTTCTTGTCCAACGAGGATAGCCATGTCAAGGGTCCCTATTTGTCTTCCCTGTGATTATCGAGTTCTTGCTTTGAAAACTGTCACAGGATGCTAATGAAGGCTGATATGTCCTTAATATTTCTTTGTATTATTGGAACAAAAACATTGTCTGCAGAAATTTTTTGATCGCTTGCTTTTTCCATAATATCATCTACCAGTTTATTGTCAGCCTATGAATGTGCACTGAAGTTATGTATAGCACATATACGACGATGCCACTGATGGCCTGATGCCGGCCATCGATCGATATTTTACCATGTGCTTGTATATGATGGATCGAGCCCTAAATTGGCTGCAGTATGTAGTACTGATGATAGGAGTCACCAACGCAAACTTAGCCCCTAGTTTGGCCTAATATATATATATATATATAGATAGGTATTCTATATGCTGGTTATTAGCACACATACTACTACTAAGCTTGCCCTCTGTGAGCATGCAACGAGTGATGCAATTTTAATGCTGGATCTTTGTGAGCTCTCTATAGTTCTGACCCCATGGAGAAACAAGATGAGCTGTGCTTTTATAGACATACTCAGCACCATTTTCAGAGATGGCTTCTAACATCAGCCATCCCTATATAACGGATGGCCAGTAGAAATTTATTTTTGGACAAATGTAGAGCATTCTCATCTCGCCACCGCGCATCGAGAAGAGCTCCACCAACATCAGCCTGAATATGCAGGTTAAAAAAGGGTTATACCTCCGAACACATACTATAAAATTAGCAACAAATGTATACTGACACTGTCCCTTTGTCCACTCAGCAGATCAGATCAATAGGGCTACTTCCTGGCTGAGAGTTATGTCCTGCACTTAGTTTTTTCTACACTGCCGCACCTAGCCTGTACCTATATTAAATGCATAATTATAATTACTGTTAATCGATCAACATACAGTCTCCTTGTCTGATCAAAAGGGGGGTATAAAAAACAAAAGAAGAATAGAAAAAAAAAACATATAGCCAAACAGGTTTCAAAAGAGGTTGTAGCAGCAGGGTCTCCCCACATGCAGTTGGCCCTTTGGTTGTTTAGTTTTTGTTATAACATGTTGCAGTCCCAGACCGTATTTGTCCTCGGACATGTTTCTTTGCAATCCTATAATGTTCATCGTGTGCATTCATATTTCCTGAATGTCTTGTGGGGCTGTCCTCTCTCGACTAAATGGAGCTAGCGATTCAGGTGGAGTGATTTCTAATCTTCGAGGATGATGCATCTTGGTCCTTGAATTCTAGGTGCATTTGTGCTTGTCTTCTTTATCTACCTATGAATGTGTTGCTTGAGTTCTTGACCGATGCAGCATATGAGAAATCTCGTGGGGAGCAGGTTAACTGGATGCGGCGTGCAGGAGCCTTCGATTTAGGTTGAGTTCCCTAGATTAAAAGATGTAATTGTCCTGTCCCATTACGTTAAAAAGCCTTGTGTCACTATGCAGGTGAGCTTTTCTTGCTTCTTCTCGTATATTGTTTTGTGCAGGTAGAATTGGTTTGCTTCTTACGCAATAGATATTAATTAGTGCACATTGATTTGATTCAGTTTAGTTTCCTTCCGAGTTTGAGTGAATATAGTAGATCACTTATATATGTTTAAAAACTCCAGTCAAATGCATGCTTCCATGTGCATAGAAAGATGGAAGAGAGGATAAAAAAAACCATTGGAAAAACAGAGGGTTGGGTCGAGAGTACATATAACAAGTTGTTTCAGTCCATATCTTAGTGGCCTGGACTGTGCTGCCCAAATTTAGATATTTATTAAGGTGCTACATATTTTTCACATCAAATTATCTATTTCCTTTTCTCATCTATCGTTCCTTGTGTCAACCAAATAGTTTGCTGCAGCATTTCTTGAAAATGAAGATTTTTTTAGTGTGCCATAGAGTTTTTCAACAATAAATTTATAGCTATACATATAAACAGATCTAAAATTAGAAAGAAACGATTCGTTGAATAAGAGTCGTGTAGGCAGTAGAACTACAAAATGTTTTATATTTTGTCCCCCCAAAATGGGTGTTGATAGATTTGCACTAAGATGGTATATGAATTCTTGTCTCATTGCGGGGTTTGGGTTCCTAGGCTGCTGAAGAATGGAGAGGGCCGACGAGAGATAGCATTTTGGTATGCTTTTTGTGACTCCTCTCGCTTGCTTATTTGCACCGTAACGTTTTCTTCCATGGTGATGTGGGATTGTAGTTCCAATTTAGCTAAAATAATTGTTTGTTATTTCCTCTCTATTTTTCTTATGAGTGATTACCATGGCTGCATGTGATCGCTAATACCTTAACCAAATCGGCTCATTGTTTTGCATAAATAGTGACTTCTATTGTCTTAGAAATTCTTCTTCTAGAGAGGCACGGTTAGTGTTCCTTTAACCTATTCTTTGAAATTTAGAACATCAAGGAAAAAGAGATTTGAATTAAGGGGTTATCTAATCTGCTCCCTATTAGTCATGTCATCAAGTTGTGGTTTAATCGACTCCTTACACCCAAAGCTTCAAATCGAGTGGTGAGCCGAGCTTCAAATACCGATGTTGTTTCCTTAAGATTGTATAGATAGTGATGCCAAACACATGGCTTTCCATTATTGAATTTCGAATACTGATGCCTCCATGAAGGTGAGCTCAGAAACTTTCAAAGTTTCTTCCAATTGCTTGCATTGATTACCCGATCCCAACAACACCGAAATTCTGAGAATAAGACCATTTCGGACCTTTATTTCGAGTTTCATGTTTGTTTTGCACAACGTTACATTTGGAAGTGGAAAAATATTGTTATCTTCGGTTCTCTTGTGCTTTGTGCTTTGTTATCTTCGGAGTATTTAAGAGAGTTGAGACAAATGAAAATGAACTTTCATGAAAGTAGAGTGAAGATTTCAGCTTTACATAGTTAAAAAAAACAACTATTGTCATGTTTGGCTATGCTAACGAGAACAGGAGAGTCGTTCTTGATTATATATTTGTATTTTCATAATATAGGATAGGCAATGCATATGCTCATGTAGTCATATCTATGTAATCTTTTTCGTAACATTTTGCTAATAATAGTCGATTTCTTGATGGTCTGCCTCATGTAAGTGCAATTGCCAAACAATCATGTGTAGAAGAGTGTTGAGGTGGTTGATCAGGAAACCAATGAACTACGCCCACAGAATACAAAGCAACACCTAGAGATCTCGCCGTATCGGTTGAACAGTAAGGATGGCCTCTTTTGTTTGATTTTTGTTTGATCCAAATTGATGGCGGCATTTGTCTTCCATCAGCTGTGTTTTTTTGACTTATTGGCCTTAGCTTTTATTGACTTATTGGCCCCAAGCTTTTATTGACTTATTGGCCTCAGCTTTTCTTGACTTATAGTCATTCTATCTTTGGATTATTGCAACTTATCTTGTGCTTTATGCTGATTATGAAAAACAAGGGACAAAATATCAATGGCACATTGTTATTCTCGGGGATATTGCTAGGCGAATGAAATTATCTTCTTGTATTAAGATACGGTTATGATTTACGTAAAAAAACAAATCAAGTGAGGTGATCACATTTCAGTATATTTGTCTTGGAGGATAAATTAAACATATATTATTAGTTCTCGTATACGAGACATTTTGTGGTAAATTTTTTCTCAGCTTGTGTTTTCCTTCTGTGCTCTTTTATTTTATGATTTTTGGTTAAACTATGACTTTTCATGTCAAATTTTGTACTATATCACGGTCATCTAGCGTCCGGGTGTGGGACTGTTTCATGCAAGATACGATACTATTTGAACACCCTCTGTCTCATATAATGTAGTGTAGTGTATGGATATCTTGCGTTTGTTTTGAAATTCAGATTGAGATTCGTCACACGTGTTGCCGTGTTGTTGTCCTAACGTGGTAGGTTCAGTTCAGTATTAGCATTATTCCGTTTTCGGATAGAACCCGGTTATATTCCTTCTTTGTCGGCGTTTTCATTCCCCCGATAGAGCTCCGGCCATGACTTCGCGCGCGACGCAAGACGCGCAAATCACTAGTGTAATGTAAGGTCTCATCCGATGCACGCTCGGCCCGCGGGAACAGCTACTTTCTGCAGCTAAAAATAAAAACGTTGTAGTATATGGATCCGATACGCGTACCGCGTACGGAGTATTATACTGAAAACGTGCAGTTAATTTGCTTCGTTGACTTCAACAGTTACACGACCGTAGAATTGGCTGGCTACGTACGACGACACTTCAGAGGATTGGAGGAAACTTTGGCGCCAAGGAGTACAGTACTCTGTGTAGTGTGTGGTTGTGTATACTCCTACCTTGTAAGCTCACGTGCGGACACGCGTGCAAGTGCAAGTGCAACTGGTCGTCGTTCGTCCGTCTCTAAACTGAAGGTCCTGTTCGGCCATCCATGCAGCGCGTGCATCACAGGCTCACACTCTCGCCGGTCGCACTTTTTTTATTTGACGATTGTACTCGTGCATTCACTTTAGGAATATGATGATCACTGACGACCGTACTCGTGCATTACTGAATTCCCATGAATCTGATCGACAAGGACATCTCAATGCATACATGTGCATTACTGATTTCCCTGAATCTGATGGACAAGGACATCTCAATGCATACATGCGGTTTTCTTTCTTGTTAAAAACAAAGTACCGTGTATGTGTATATATGGCCTTCCTCATCCACCAGGCTCGATGGAAAGGCGGTTCAAAGTTTAGGTTAAGTCCATCAAGATCGACCCATGGATGTAATATGATCGCAAGAAGATGAACGGGCTCGCAAGAAGATGAGCGGTTGACTAAGGGAGTGCTTGGCTCCACAAACTTTATTTGTGTTTGCACTAAAAAAAGTCCATAACAGTCCCTAGCAAATCAATGTGAGAATTTTTTATTTTGCTATTTTAAGCTAAAAGTCCTGAGAAGACTCTCAAGGTAGTTTTTTAAAAAAAAAAAAAAATCCCTAGGACTGAAAAAATCATGGACTATTGAACTAAACAAGGTCTAACTCTGACGTTTTGCCCAGCCAGGCACCAGCTGACAATATGCAAGCGATGTCGCTGCGGCTGCAGTTGCACATTTGCATGACAAGGCACGACACCAAGGGCGCTGCGCGGCTGGTTTGCTTTCAACGTGGCACTCGAGATCCACGGGGGATGGGCCGAACAAACGAACAACTCTGCCACCGTCGTAACGCCGGTGATGAGCAACTGCGAGCGTGCCTGTCTGCTCGGCCAACCAACCCTGACAATGGTGCGGTGCTGCCGCCACCACTGCTAAATAGGTTGGGGTAGGAGGAAGACGGGGAGAAAGATGTTGAAGCATACTCCCTCCGTCCCTTTTATATGTCGCTTGGGGAAGGCGTGTACGTGAGAACAGCGGTTTTTTTAGAGACAAACATTTGGGGACGAGAGAGTATGTAAAGTATCATGCAATTCCCGTAGGACCAAATCTACACCTCCTGGTTTTAGAAGCAACAAATAATCCGAGCTAGTTTCTTCAAATTCATCGGTGAAATGGTTACCATATTGAGTGGGCAACAGCTTCCTTTTTTAGCAATTTAGCATGATGAAAATCCCCACAAACTTGGAGAATAGGCAAAGCAAGATCTTCTCTTGCAAGCAATATGCTGGTTGATGTGTTGTTGATCATTTTTCCTTTTCGAGAAGGATGTGTTGATCTAAAATGGAAGGCACGCAACGTGGGTCCCGCGTTCCAGGCTCTGTAGCAAATGTTTTGGGGGTGGGCTCTCTATAACGTGAGTGGTCTTGTACAGTATGGGCCCCGCGTTTTTGCCAGGCCTTTTTTTTTTCTTTGACAACAACCGCGTGTAAGGCCTTTGTTGGGCCATTGCAATTTGCAGAAGTTTGCCGGCTCTCGCTCCGTGTACTCCTAGGCGATCAACGCCAAACACGCCAACTACCAGACCACCATGACCGCAGTGATGAGCCCAGGACCAGCACACCTACCCTCCACTAGCATCTCTGACGTGCGGGCCCCGTCAGACAACGGTAGTCAAACCGCCTCGCTCACCCCTTCTGATTCCCTCGCTCTGCTCTTCTCGATTTGTCATCCTCGATTCAGACAGCTTACGAGAGACTCAAATCCCTGCTCCGCCCCGCCGGACGCAGAGAGAGGCGGCGGGTGCGGGACGCGAAGGCGAAGCCATAGCTCCCTCCCCTGTCGCGGACGCCGATGGACCCACCTCGCGCCGTCGCCGTTCTTCTCCTCATACTCGCCCCGGTGGCCTCCGGCGTGCCTTCATCGTCCTGCACGGTTGGGGTTTCGCGTGCCTCGCTTCGGATTCTGCGTCTCTTGGTCTTAGATTAGGTTCATTCCTTATGGTTGGCTGTGCCCGGGGTGCGTGCAGGGATTGGCGACGAGTGTGGGAACGATGGGCTGGCATCCTTCACCGAGATGCTTGGGGAGTGGTCCGGCTCCAAAGGTTACTGCATGTAATGTCTTCTCTCTTTGAATTATGTTGTTTTGATTTGTTGTTATAGGATACAAGAGGGCCTGTGGTTCGGGTTTTAGGACCTTCTGCGTTTGGCTCGCCGATTTTTATTTATTTATTGACCACCCAAGAGGCTCTTGTCCGACTTTTTTATCATGTGTTAGCATGTTTGTGTGGATTATTTGTTACTTTTATGTGGATATTTTGTTATTTTCCTTGTAAATTTATCATGACCGTGTGCTTTCATCTAAATACATTTTTGTTTGGCTTTCATTTAACAAAAAAAAAAAACTGTAGTGCTACATATAAGCCAGGCAAATTTTTTAAATACATTTTGTTTGGCCTCTGCCTGGTTTTGTTTGTTATTTTTTCCTGTAATTTCAGGATGAACGTGTGGGGTAACATATACAAAATGTAATTCGAACTTGTCTCTTTTCTAAAAAGAGAATCTAGTAAGGATTATATTCCAATATTCTGTTGAAGCTGATGGAATGTATTAGAAAATTTATCATAACATATTAAACTGTTGTAAACTAGATTGGAAGATTGCTGTAGCTATGTATTTCTAATCCTTAATTCAATAATGAAAATAGTCCTGCATGCACTTTCACCAAAAGAAGTTATGGGGTACCAAGTATGACCCCAGTGCCATTGTTAGAAAATATTTTGGTGTTTTATCTCTGCATATTTGCCTTGATACGTAGTTGTTTACATCTGATCTATTGTTAGTATTTAGTTTGCTTTACCATTAATATCAGCTGATCTTACTACAGCATTGATGCCTAAACTTTCTTTATCTTTATACATAACATCTAAAAGAAGACTTATATTGGGCAAAGCTGATAGTGTGCTTATTCTTGACTTCACTAATGGAAATTGTGTTGCTCAGTGAAATTGGAAGAGGAGCATGGGACTCTTGGTTAATGCCACTTCAAGAGCAGGTCTGTTTCTTACTTAGAGTTGTAACTGGATAATTTTTTTATAGTGTGTGGTGCATCTTTTTTAGAGATGGTTGTGTTTGGGAGCAAGCTACAGCCTCTCCTTTGTACTTGGAGCAGGCATTTGCCTCTCCCTCTTTCTCTCTTTTTCTCTTCTTAATGAAATGAAACAGTTCTCCTCGTCGTTTGAGAAAAAATGGATAGATTTCCCCTTTATACTCATATCTTACTTTCATCTGCAGGCAAATACGGTTTGCAAGAAGGTGATGGGACATCTTCTGCTTTTTCTCAATTGTACCCTGAGTCATCAAGGTTCTGTACCATTTCTGGAATTTGTTTTCCAGGTCAAGAAAATGAAAGAGCTCAGTGAAGGTTACAATATAGTTGGCCTGTCTCAGGTGTGTTTCTGGTGCTGTGCCATTTGTGATTCAGGACAGTAATTTCAAATGTTCTTATCTATTCTTGATATACTTTTCTGCTGCTCCTGTCTCCTTATTTTAATTCTGTTTCTGTGAAATTCAAATTTCTTCACTGTCTTGGTTAACACAAAGCTATGAAATTTAGATACTTAAATAAGAAGCATTTCTAGCAATAAGAGATTTTCAGGCCTCCGCCTCATAACTGACTTGTAGTAATGCTGTCTGTGAACTTCTGCTAAGTATTTGTGAAAACTATATGGACAAAACCGATTTAGTTCATATAAGTTTGGGTGTGCTCTGAGAATTGGCTTGTTAGTTTAGCAGGAAGTTTCACTGATTGCTGATTTTCTGTTAATTACTCTCGCTAGATTCTGAGGTTATTAATGCTGATTGGGACTTGGGATTTATATTTTCTGACCCTATACCATCTATCCTTTTTTAGGGGAACTTAATTGGCAGGGCTTTAATCGAGTACTGTGACTGTGGACCTCTGGTGAGTTGATTTTGTCCTTTGCTTCCTGTTATTTATCAACCACTGAGCTAACCTGCTTATCTGTCAGTGTGTTTCACGAGAATATACTATATGGTACCTGTTACTGTTGTTCTTATTATTCCAACTGATGATTAATCCCCTTCGTTGTCTGTATACTCTACTTTTTAACTTCCTTTTTGGGATAGGTCAAGAATTTCATATCTATTGGGGGTCCTCATGCTGGTACAGCTTCAGTGCCACTTTGTGGTGTAAGCTTACTCCATTCTTCCCAATTTATCCTTCTTTCTAGATCACTGTTCTAACAGTAGCAACCTGAATTTGCATTGCCATCAGATATAAATGAGAGATTTTTGCCATGTGCAGTGAGTATGTGCTACGATAAACTTATTAACCAATGTATGTTTATAGTTTATTAACAAATGTAAGATAAACAATGAGTACATAATGCTTGCTAGGTTGTTGTTAGTAGACACCTCATGATGCAACACTTAAATGCACTCACTCTGGTCCAGGATTCATATTTTAGCTCTACAATACATTATAATAAGGAGTTCACCCATTAGTTGTTCACATATTTTTACTCCTACTAGTGACTGCATACCTGTTTATCAAATGCTATAGTAATTGACATTTTAGGGGTGCATTCCATGGGAAAACTTCTTGATGCCTTGCCTAAATGACAACCTACATAAAACAAGTACTGGGGAGATATAACTGAACTACATGAGAAATCAACTAGCAGAAATGAAATTGAGAAATAGATGAATAAGATGACAACATGCATCAAGAAATAACTGTCATCTTATTCAGTTAAAACAATGATGCGCACAAATTAATGCCTTGGCTAAATGAAAGAGTCTAGGATCAATAAATGCTAAGAAGCAGAGTATGCATATAATGAAATTAGTGTGCATTAAAATTCTCTATCATTGGAGTTAGCATTTGCATTGCCATATCTCTGAGAGCAAGTACTATAAGGTATGTAAGCAGGCTGCAAGAGATGCCACATTATTTTTGTGCTGAGTTGGAGGAAAGAGAAGGTGGAGAGAGAAGAGAGGTGGGCTGTTAGCTTAGAGCAAGTATTATGGCAGGCTGCAAGCAGTCTAGATCCTACGTGGAGGAGAGAGATGAGGGAGAGAGAAGAGAGTAGGCGCTTGACTTACCACCCGCCGAAATAGCGTTGCCTGTCTCTCTGGAGTGGGCCTGCAAGTGCTACCGCCCGGCTTACCACCTGCAGCGGGCGCATGGAGCCGTGCTTGCAGCCCGGCTGGCTGGCGAGATTATTAGCCCTTGCTCTTACAGCCAGCTTATGCAAAGGTTCCTACGAACCCTATGAGAGAAGTGGATTGGGCCTGGTATTAATGATTTAGCCTGTGTCTTAGCCAAACCACTATATGTGTGGTCTGTTAGTTGGCTGTATATGACGTGGCAAAGTCATACAGCCTGCTGGTGGGCTGTATTATTAGCCATGCTCTGATTCCGCCAGCCTTCTATCATTAATGCAGTCCCAATTTGCAACAACCCACCCTCCCGGCTCTCATCTTAATGCTATCAAAATTTCAACTTGATCAGGAGCTTCTCCCACATGCATAGCTAGAAGCAATAGCTAACGGTGAGATAAGCCACCAAAACTACATCTCAGTCATTGTGATTGGTATTCTCTCTGCTTGATCTTGTTAGGGCATGTCAATGATGTACCAACAACTTCAAGAGAAGTCTTTGGTAGTTTTGAATTGGTACAGTTACAAGAAGAAAAAATTGAGTGGCATTGAAGTGAACCTGTCAGTGGTATCATCTAAAGCGTGTGTATCTACCTATATTATATAACCATTTTCCCAAAATATTTTTCGACTTAGTATTATTAATGCAGCTTGTGGTATTGAGTTGAATTATGAAACCAGCATTGTTTAGATATTATAATTGTTGTTCTTGTTCTGCCACTGAACCTTTTCTCCTTTCTTTGCAGTCTGGGTTTCTTTGTATACTTATTGATGATCTGATTAAATCAGAGATATATTCAGACTACGTGCAGGTTTGTATAACTTGTGCTACAATGTCTCAGTCTTTGTACTGCAGTTATTATTGTAAGACATTAGACAGCCTTGTCTGTGCAGTAAGTAAATGAATTGGGGGTTGTGAAATTACAGGCACATCTTCGCCCCTAGTGGTTACCTAAAGATACCCACTGTGAGTATGCTTCCTTTTACCCCCTTCCATACGTTGACATGTAGTGTCATACCTTGCAAAACCTTTATGCCTCATTTCATGAATTTTAAAGCTTCACATCCAAAATTAAATGTTTTCACCATCTTTCTCTAAAAAGTAAATTGTAGCAATTTTTTATTTACATGGTGGTATGTTTGATTGTTGTTCAGGATATGGAAGATTATTTGAAGGGTTGCAGATTTCTTCCAAAGCTTAACAATGAGATCCCAGGTGCAAGAAATACTACCTATAAAGAAAGATTCAGCAGCTTGGAAAACTTGGTACTAATCATGGTAAGTTTGAACTCATCAATTTTTTGCATTGCTGTTTTAACACTTTCTGGGCTCTTGTATTCCATAGCAGAGCATGTGCCGAGTTGGCAAATTACAGTCTAGTCCATGAAGTAGACAAAGGAAAATATTAGAGATATGCATAGCTAAGTATAGCCTGCTATATATAGATATGTATAGCGATATATATAGACATATTAGATATGTAAAGCGACTTGTATTGTAGTCAAACTCTACTTGTACTCCTACTTGTACTCCAAGCCATCCAGGCTATATATATCAATATCAAAGGCCACCCCGTTTAGGGTGTGCGGTGCATTGCCCTCTACATATCTCTCTACATGGTATATCGCTTTTTCCTAGGCCTCTTCATTTGCCTCTCTTTTCCGTAGCCTCTCCTCGCCCGATCCGGGTTGCCTCCAAAGACTTTGTTCGCCACCGCACCATCACCGCGCCTCCACCCCGGTCGCGACTCCTCTATCCCGATGGCCACAGATTCGTCTACAACTTCGCGACCTCTTGCCTCACCGGTGTCGCGACACCTTGCCGGCCCACGAGGGGATGCCCTAGCCCTGTTCTCTTCTCTCCTACGCCACTTTGTCAACGTGAAGGCCGCATGTTCCGATCATCCTCGATCCGAAGCCGCCCAACTTCACCAAGTGGTTCGCCTTCTTCACCGCCATGTCGCGGCAAAGTTCGATGTGTTAGGGCACATCGATGGCACCATCCCGCCGCGACCCGGTCGCTTTTGGTCCCAACCGGAACTTTGCGTCCGGAGTTGGATCTACGGCCGCGTTGATGATGGCGTTCGACTCGCCATGGAGCCCGGCCGGCGGCGCCGACGATCTCTACGCCGCCATCATCGGCATTGCTCCAGCCAACCAGCTACCGCTGGCGGTCGATCTCGGGCAGACTTCCACACCATGGTCCGGGGAGACCTCTCCATCGACGCCCACGCCCGTAAGATGAAGCGTGTGGCCGACGCTCTCCGCGACGTCGGTCACCCCGATCTCCGAGCCCCGAGCTTGTGCTTTCGACCTTCTTCGCGGCCTCAACCCGCGATTTGCAACCCGGCGGACATCATCGCCAACTCGGGCGTTCGCCGTCGTTTGCCTCGGCCAAGACAACACCTTGCGGCTCAAAGGAGATCCGCCTCGCCTCCGACTCCAAGGTCTCCCGACACCGCACTCTCCGTCGTCGACGACTCCACCCCCGCTCACGGTTCCCGCACTCCGCCCTCCCGCGCGGTTCCCGCCGCCCCTAACACCTTCAACCGTGGTGGCGGTGGTGGCAAGGGCAGGGGAAGAGCAATGGCGGTGGTGGCCGCTTCGGCAAAGAATCGCCGTGGCCACGCACCACGCGTCGGCGGGCGTCCCGGCGTTCCACCCGGCTGGATCGCGTGGTTCGCATGAACCCGTGGCCGGCATGCCTCCATGGCCAGGCTCGCGCGGCGCCTCCACGGGCCGGGCGACCCTCGCCCCGCCTGGCGGCCTCCACTTGCACCCTCGCCTCAGCGCAAGACACGGCGTTTGCGCCTCCATCCATGCCTATGGCCGGGATCGGGCGCTCGATCGCCTCTAAAACCAGATGCAACCGGGGCAGGCGGTGGCGACCCACAGGTTCTCGACACGGCGCTACTTCTCACATGTCCGCCAACGACGGGTATACTCCTTTCCCGTCTTCCTCATTAGCCGTCTTTCATTACGGTCGGCAATGGAGCTTCAATTCCGATTTCTAGTCGTGGCACTTCCTATTTACCTATACCGATCATCTTTTTAACCTCAACAATGTTCTTGTCGCTCCACACCTTGTTCGTAACTTGTTATGTTATCTCGTTCGTCAATTTACTCGCGACAATAAGCGTTCAATTGAGTTTGATGCCTATGGTTTTTTTCTCACAGGACCTACGCACCCGGGACCGTGATTCGCGGCCGCAATAGTGGTGGGGAGCTCTACACTCTTCCTTCTTCCCCGCCCACCCCCCTGTCGTCATGTCGCTACATCGTCGTCTTCCTTGTGGCATTCACGTCTTGGTCATCCTCGCTTTTCGCCGCCATAGCTCATCTCAATAAGATTTCAGCTATTTCATGTAATAAAAGTAGATCGCGCTTTTTGCCATGCATGTCAACTTGGCAAACATGCCCGTTTACCTTTACCGGTTCTTCATCGCGCTCTACGCCTTTTCGAACTTGTTCATTGTGATGTCTGGACATCCCCAATTCTTAGTGTGTCCGGCTTTAAGTATTATCTTGTGATTGTGGATGACTACAAATCATTATTGCCGGTCGTTTCCTCTTCACCATAAATCGAAGTGCATACTCATCTTGTTAACTTTGTCTCTTATGCTAACACCCAATCCGGTTGCTGTCAAGTGCTTTGGCAAAGCGGATAATGGTACCGAGTTCATTAACAATGCCACTTCCACCTTCTTCGGTAGTTGCGGTATTACGCTTCGTACCTCCCGCCCCTACGTCGTCGACAAAATGGCAAGGCCGAGCGGATGCTTCGCGCACACTCAACAACATTTGTTCGCACACACTCCCGATTCATGCCGCTATGCCACCTCAATATTGGGTAGAGGCTCGTCCCTTCTTTGTTTATCTCCTAAACAGTGACCATCTTCTTCCATTCATGACGGTATTCCCTTCACACTCCTCCACCATAAAATGCGGATTATTCCTCACTTCGAATTTTTGGTTGTCTCGCTATCAAACCTTAGTGCCACGACACCCCATAAACTAGCTCCTCGCTCATCGGCTGTGTCTTCATCGGTTATCCTTCCTCCCAAAAGGTTACCGGTGTCACCGATCTCTCCACTCGCCAAAGTGATCGTGTCCCGCCACGTGGTTTTTGATGAGACTTACTTTTCCGTTTCTTGGCCGCAAAGTCGCCTCCGGAGTCACTTGATTTTCTCTTTACGGGATCGTCGTCAGGCTCCTCCACCGCCATCTTCGGTAGGCATCATCCGCGAGCCGGCCCCTTCGCGGGGCAATGCGATGACATATCCGGGAGGAGGACCCGGCCATCTTATGGTTTGGCCAGTGCTTCCGGGCGCTGGTGCTTCCACGCATGTTGGCGCCGGTGCCGGGCCCGAGGATTTCGGCCGCACCACCCCCTCCGTGCGAGTCGGGTACTTCCACCCGGCAACTTGGTGCCGCTGGGTATGCCGACGGCCTCCCCGCCTCGACCGCTCGACATTTGGCATTCCCCGCCGCCATTCTCTGTCTTGGCCGCTCGCCACGGTCCACACCCCCTACCGGGCGACCACGACGGCCGCACCTCAGTTGAGCCGCGGCCGCTCCTTTGCCGCCCGTACCACGGGAACCCGCGATGCACGGGAACCCCGCTGGTCCCGCCGGCCGGGCCGCCGCCCCACAACGCCCCGTCACTAGGGGGCCGATCGGACATCTTCCTCCACCACCTCGGCGCGGGTTTCCTCGCCCACGCGGCCCGCCACTTCCCGGTAACTATCAGCGTTGCTCTTGTCGGCCCTAATTGGCATGCAAAGAATGGTGGATGAGTACAAGGCTCGATTGACACAACACTTGGCGTCTCGTTCCTCGACCTCCCAATGCCAATGTGGTCTCCGGTAAATGGATCTTCAAGCATAAGCACCATTCGGGATGGTTCTCTTGCTCGCCACAAAGCTCATTGGCGGGTTGTTCGTGGGTTCTCTCGGCGATATGGTGTTGACTATTATGAAACCTTCGATCCGGTTGTTAAACCCGCCACGATTCGGGTCGATTCTCGTATTGCGACTTCGTGCTTGGCCTATTCATCAATTGGATGTCAAGAATGTGTTTCTTCATGGCCATCTCAATGAGATTGTTTCTTGCCAGGCAGACCTCGGGTTTTGTTGATCCGAGCGCACCAGATCATGTTTGTCTTCTTCGTAAATCTCTATATGGCCTCAAGCAAGCACCTCGTGCGGCACCGGCCGGTTTTGCCTCATTTCTTCGGACTTTGGGATTTGTGGCAGCGGTGTTCGATACTTCTCTCTTCGTCTACAAGAATGGCTTTGATGTTGCTTACTTGCTACTATATGTTGATGATATTGTCCCGGCGCTTCATCGCCAACTCTTCTTCACCGTATCACCGGCGGTACGCACTCTGAGTTTGCCATGACGATTTGGGCACTCTTCATCATTTTCTTGGGATTTGTTACTTTCGATTCGGTAGGAGGTCTCTTTTCGTCCCAACGCCCGATTATCTTTGCCGATCTTCTCAGCCGTCTTTGGTATGTCCGAGTGTCATTCTATAGCCACCCGGTCGATGCCCGCATGAAGCTTTCGCCCGATGGATCTCCTATTTCCGACCCTACACACTACCGCGGTCTCGCCGGTGCTCTCCGATATTTCGACCCTACACACTACCGCAGTCTCGCGGTGCTCTCGATTTGACACCGACTCGGCCGATCTCGCTTATGCCGTTCAGCGGATATGCCTCTTCATGCATGATCCGCGGGAGCCTCATCTCGCTTTGCTTAAGAGGATTCTACGCCACGTCAAGGGCACTCTTTCCTCGGTCTCCATCTCGGTAGCGGTCCGGTGAACTCCCTCACCGCCTACTTTCGGATCTGGCAGCCGGGCCGGTATCGTCGGACTCTCGGCGATCGACCTCGGGATATTGTGTCTATCTTGGTGACAACTTGGTGTCTTGGTCTTCCAAGCGGCGGACCAGCGTCTCTCGCTCTAGTCCGAGGCGGAATACGGGCTGTGGCACATGCCGTAGGCGAGTGTTGTTGGCCGTCGGTTGCCGGGGAACTTCACACTCCACTTGCTTCGACCCACGATTGTTTCTTCGCGATAACGTCGCCGCCGAGTTTACATGACCGGGAATCATGTTCACCATCGACGCACGAAGCATATTGAGATTGACATTCACGCCGTCCGCGACAAGGTTGCTGCTCTGGGGGCAGTCCGCGTCCTCCATGTCCCGTCATCACACCGGTTTATGGACATCATGACCAAAGGCTTGCCCTGCAGCTCTTCACCGACTCCGGTCCGGTCTTTGCGTCCAAGACTCTCCCGCTAGGACCGAGGGCGGGTATTAGAGATATGCATAGCTAAGTATAGCCACGCTATATATAGATATGTATAGCGATATATATAGACATATTAGATATGTAAAGCTGACTTGTATTGTAGTCAAACTCTACTTGTACTCCTACTTGTACTCCAAGCCATCCGCTATATATATCAAAGGCCACCCCCGTTTAGGGTGTGCGGTGCATTGCCCTCTACATATCTCTCTACGTAAAACTTAGTTGTTCCCATTAGCCTTAGAAACCAAAACAAGCAAAGCTACCATATGCAGATGTGCCCATGCCAAGTGAACAAAGATTAGTTCATTTAAGCTGGCTTATCTACGTTTTATCATTGACAACCCCCATTTGTTCCGCTAGGCGCTTCGCCTAGGCGGGATTCAGCGCGCCTAGACGCTAGTCGACGGGGTACCGTGGAGCCTAGGGGGTAGTCGGACCCTAGGGCGGCAGCTTCGTCGGCGGCGCCGGCGGGGGTGGAGGAGCATCCGGCGGAGGTCGCCGGGTGGGAGGAGGAGCGGCGGGCGCGGCGAGGGCGCGTGGGGCGGCGGCGGGAGCAAAGGCGGGCGCAGGGCAGGAGGCGGCGGGGGAGCGTGCTCGAGAGGGCGGCGGGGAGCAGGCTTCGGCGGCGGCGGGTGGCGCGCATCGCGCATCGCGATGGGAAACAGAGGCTTAACGAGTACGGTGTTGTCTCGAGAAACAGAGGCAGCCTAGGGTTATGTAAAGATTTGGGCCTTGGGGCCTCGAAATGGGCCTTTTTTCGGGCTTTTTTCCCTCTCTCCCTTCATGACCCCTCATCTCCTCTTTTTTTTTTTTTCTTTTAAGTATTTATACACGATTTATACATGATTATTCACCGATTAGAAAACGCCTAGCAACGCCTAGTCACGATTACTCCCGACTAGTTGCTAGGCGGAGGGTCGCCGAGGAAAATCCGCCTAGCGCCCTAGCGAAACAGGGCAGGTACCCCACTGTAAAGCTCTCTTTATTTCACATATCTGGGAGCAAATGCATAATACTTTACATGTATATACAAAAGGCTCTAATATTATAGTGTTCTGCTTACATTTTGTATAAACATCAAGCATCAACTTTGATATGGCTTCTTTGCTTAATCATGGTAAATAATCGAGCAATAATAGACACAAACACATGCATGTTCTCAAACTTTTCTTTGTCTTCTGTATTCCAAATTTTTAGATTCTTGTACTGAAGGTTGCTAAAATTATTATCCTTTTAAACTGCTCCAGTTTGAGGACGATGCAGTATTAATACCTCGGGAAACAGCATGGTTTGGTTATTACCCTGATGGAGCCTTTAGCCCAGTGCTGCCCCCTCAAGAGGTGATTGTTCCTCCTTATACTGTCATGACTTAGGAGTAGCTTCCTGTCTTTGGTTAACTCATACTGGTGCAGTGGTGCATAAACTGTCCTAGATTATTCTCCATTGTGATGTTCTGGCAATTTTATTTTATGTCTCACTATGTGAATGTGGTACTAAGAAAATGCATTCGCTCACCCTGTGTATAGACGAAGCTATATACAGAAGATTGGATTGGCTTAAGGACCCTGGACGAGGCTGGGCGTGTTAAATTCGTTTCTGTGCCAGGAGGTCACCTGCGTATCTCCAGAAGCGACATGAAGAAGTACATCGTTCCTTACTTGACGCCGGAGGCGTCATCCAAGCAGAGCATACACCGAATGCTGTCGCTTTGAGCGAACCACGTGCGTATCTAGCAATAGCAAGGTCTGTATTTGTACCACTGTGCCCTGACACGTGGGTCCTGTGTTGAAGCCTAGTAAATACTCCTACGCTGAACTTTCGGGAGGAAATGAAAGCACAGGAAGAGTGGATCCGAAGTCGAGTGTGTTTTTCGTTCCCTTTCCTGTCTGACAAGCAAATACTGTATGTCCAAGCTCTGTTGCAATTGCAACATGACGTATAGTTTATTGATTTGTAGCTCAGAGATTTATTTAGAATAAATTCTGTTTGTGTCCTCATTTCTCATTTTTAGCTGTATGTATGCCTCTGCTTTTTAGACTCTGCAGATTTATCCTCGTTTTCACAATGTCAATCCTATGTGTGCCCTCACTTCCAAACACAGCAAACTAATGCAGATATAGGAGGGAGGGAGGGAGAGAGAAGCCAAAAATGAATTTCGTACCCAGCCTTAGCATAGGACACACAAACCCAAACCGGGCGGGAGACTGAGGACGTGTTTGGTTCCCCGCATCATCCTCTTCAATCAGTCTCTGAATTCTCACTTTTGGATGTAGCGGAACTCTAAGCCTCACAGAGAGGATTGCATACGACAAGTTGAGGCAATTTTTTAGGTTTTTTTACTCAAATGCAATACCCTCTAGGAGGGGTGGGGGTTACATACTTATAGCTGCTAACCAGCGAGCATATGCTAGACGCTAGTCTAACATGCTTCTTTGCTGTCCTAAATAGATGTTGTCCTAGATGTCCTAGATGCTACCCTAAAAGCGGTGAAGGATGTTGTCCCCGATGGGCAGCAAGAGCACCACGTAACCATGTGTTGCGGTCCTCACAAGGACCAACCCCACAAAGCACGGCGAAAGACAGAGACTTATCCATCATTCTCCCCCTAAGTCTTGTGCGCTGTCTAGCGGAGAGATTGAACCATCCTCATCCTAGAGCAGAGCTCAAGGAACTTGATTCTCCCAAGAGGCTTGGTGAGCAGGTCCGCAAGCTGATCATTGGTGTTGATGTAGCTCGCCTGGATGCTCCCTCCTCCAAACAGCCTCGGATGAAGTGGTACCTCACCCGGATGTGCTTGCTCCGTTCGTGGAAAACGGGATTCTTCGCCAGGGCCAGAGCGGACTTGCTGTCCACCCTGAGTTCCACTGCTCCAGTGTCTCTGCCAAGGAGATCACCAAGCAGTCGGGTGAGCCGGACGCTTCGAGTGGAGGCTGTAAGTGCAATAAAGCTCTAGGTGGGTTTTGGAGTTGATGACCACCGAATTAGGGGACTAATGAGATTTGCGAAGATGATATGCATGAAATAAAATAAGGAGTTGATGTACAGGTTAAAAGGAGTCCTATGAGCAAGTTGATGGTGCTTTCGGATCAAAGGCGTTTGAATTCTTTTTATATTTTGAATCTTGAGTTTTAGGAAACGCCGTACTATCAAGAGTGATTCTAGGACTCTTGGTCACCCTGTGAAACAAATGCTCAAAACTCAAATCCAACCATAAACTCAACTCCAAGCCAAATACTGACCCGACAAAACCACTTTCTACTCTTCACATTTGTTTTGCGGCAATGTCTTGAGATGGTGCGGCAAGTGCCACACTTAAATCCGACCGTTGGGTCCGTTGGGTATAAATACCATTCCTACCCCTCCTACAACGGTCACTGGCTCATTTCTTCTTCTTCCTCGGAGCCGACCCGGGAACACACCTCTTGCTCTCTTTCTCACTCCTCCATTGAAGCACCTTGAGCTCCCCACTCAATCCCTCACTTCCCACCACAGTTTTTTTTTTTAGGGAAAAGGCAAAGCAAACTTTGATTGGAGGCCGGATCTACTACTTCCCCACTCAAAAGAGCATTTGGTTCACGTTTGGCGAACCCTAGGATTCTTTACTCTTGGAGCTTGCTCCTAGACGGCTAGGCGTCGCCCTTGAGCTTGCCCCCTTCGTGTGGCAGCCTTGGGAGGTTTGTAACCTCACACAAAATCAATACATTACCCCACATCTCTAGGGTTAACTCCCTAGACTTGTGAACGAGGGAAAAAGCAAGCCGGTGGGCAAGCTAAGCCTTGTGTGGCAACCTCAACAACGTGGGCGTAAGCCGGCGCGGTGGCGGCGGTGAACCACGGGATAAATCCTTGTGTCACTTGTGTTCTTTACATTCTTGTGAGCTAGGGTTTTCGTCCCCGATCTACTTTGTTGTTGCGTTTACGTCATATTTGGTTGGTCCTCTCGGAAGTATTTGTGTGCGGGAACAAGTGTGAATCACAAGCATCACACTCACGGGTTCGGATTCACTTCGAGGTCACACGTGAAGTGACTCGCGGCGGTGCCGCGACGGTCAGCGGGCAATGCCGCCGCCGCCACTCCGGCCGCCAGGCTCTTCTCGTCTTCGTCTCACCGGGCACCACCACGCGGGCGGTGCCGTGCATCTCTCAGACATCGACAATTGTTATAAAGTTTTTGATCAATTTTTGGGGGTCGCCCTATTCACCACCCCGCCCTCTAGGCTTCCATCGATCCTACTGAGGCGATGGAGGCCGCTATGTACTGGCCCGCAGTTGGGACAGGCGACCACCGCCGCTTGACCGACCGCCAACCAACAAGGCACTTGTCGAGGAAGAAGAGAATCCCGCTTGTGCTCTTTGCCGGTGTCGATGTCGCCGGGCGTGGTCGCCGTCGCCGTACCCAATGAAGTGTACCGCTCCGGGGCACATCGGGCAGTAGAGCGTGGTCGAGTCCCCGCAACGTGGCAGATGATCCTCTTCACGGCTTTGTTGGTGCTCGTCGTCGTCGCCGCATGAACCGACTAACATAGCCCGACGGAGAATGCCAAGTCCGCCGTGTGTGTGGGGCGAGGTAGCGAGTCTCCCCATAAGACGCCCGGTACTGCGTGGTATCCACCTCTCACTACCGGATTCGGACGTTTGCCCGGTGCTGCGAATATTTGCCCGGGGCCAAAAACACGGACTCTTGGCAAACAACTCATTTTGCCGGCATCGCGTGGCATCCACCTCTAGTTGCCGACCACCTAGTTGCGAGGGTGGTATGCGAGGGTTACCCCTGGGCAAACGATTTACCGGGGTATTTCCTTAATTGCCGAGGGCTTGAGGGCGGGCAAGCGTCACGGAATCCGGTAGTGTCTTACGTCGTCCGTCCACGGCTCGGCTTCAGCGTCTCCTCCATCTGGGTGAGGGCTGGGTTGTAGCCGGTGAGCCCGGACTAGCTCAACAACGGCGGCTTGGCGTGGGCGGTCTGGCGGCGTGATCCCGGAGTTGTCCCGGTGCACCTCGGTAGCGGCGCATTTCCCAACATTAGAGGGAGATAGGCAACTTGAAGAATGCTGGGAAATTGCATGATGAAATTCATTCATTAGACTCACACACTAGTCAGCCTGAACCGTAAGTTTAGAGGGTTGCAAATTGTTGCAAATAAGCTGCCAAATACCTTCACTGATCAGAAAAGTGGCAATGCTGCATTTACCTGTAGTAAATGCGCCGGAGAGAGTATAGGTAGCCCAGAAGGTTACTACCTCTATCGTCTCTGCCCGATCCTAGGTTGAGGGGGAGACCTTCGAGTGCTCAGACAAGTGTCCGCGGAGACGTCCGCAAAGACAAGGTCTTGAGCCGCTTGCATCACTTAAGGAATCGGGTTGAATAAGCTCAACCTCGAAGTTGAGAACGCCCGAAGTTGCGGCTCGACCAAGTCGAAGTCGAGTTGGTCCTCGAAGGACCCCATCCTCGAAGATGGAAACCACCATGCGGCGCGGCGCTCAATGTCGCATTGGTGGATCGAACGCCCCAGCTCAATCGTTATGGGAAATCACGATGAGTGGGATGATAAGATTGCCACTAATCATGTGGAGACGGAGAATCATGTAATGAGAAAGACCACTATTGTCGACATATATTGCCTCAATTGCTGATTCAATAGGTCCGGACCCAAAACTAAAGTCCATGGCAGAGTGCTAGAAGCACTCAAAATGAGACAAAATAGAAAAATGACAATTGATGCATAATAGCACTCGCTTTATTAAAAGAGGTTATTGGGACTACAGTTCCAACACCTCTAGAAGACATCCCGAAGGATGCGGTGGGTCTTTCTCTTGAAGAGGAATAAATATGGCACAAAGCGAGGCTAGTGGCACAAAGGGTTCACGCAGAGACCCGAGATCGATTATGATGAGGTTTACTATCCCGTCATGAATGGCATAGTGTTCCGATATCTTATATTTATAGCGACTAATAACTTGAATTTAAAAGGTAGTTGGCAAATATGGTGACCGCATACTTATATGGGTCACTTGATTCGAAAATCCATATGGAGTCCCCCGAAGGACCCAAGATCCCTAGACGGATCAAAAACACAAGACAACCGCTGCGGCCGGTCGTAGTATGGGTTGAAATAATCGAAAAGGATGTGATTCAACCGTTTGAGTAAATTCCTCTGAAGAGGAATTACACACGATTAAGGATTTAAATAAAATCAAATCCTACTTGAGCCAGCAGCTCAAGTACCTCCCTGAAGGAGTGTTTATAAACCGGTCTATAAAGAGGGCACTTAAATTTTTGGGCATGTACCTCCCCCTAAAATCCCTAGAAGTGGATTAGTCCTATTTTGACCAAGGGTTACAATGAGAAAATATTGGGACACGAAGTTCCCTACTTAAAGCGCCATTGGAGCACCGGTGTACCTAGTGAATATTACGTTCAGTAACACATTAATGGATAAGGTACAACTAGAGGATGCTAAGTTGGCGCTAAGATCTTGGTCTATGGTTCCCGAAGAACCGAAGCCTAACCATGGTAGGATATATGGATATTGGCTATATGTATCTGCGCATAAAAGCCAAATCTAGACTAGTTACGTATCTCTACGTGGTAGTGCAACCATTTTATAGCAGTCTATGAAACGGACCTTGGTTGCCACATCATCCAACCACTAAGAGACAATTGCCCTATATAAAGCCACACATGAATGTGTTTGGGCTGCGACGAATGATTAACCACATCCGAAGTCATGTGGTCAAAACATCGCCCGACACCCCCATCATTATCTATGATGATAATGCAACATGTGTTGCATAGATGCACACGAGCTATGTGAAGAGCAATCTCGTGAAACATATTGCTTCAAAGTTCTTTTTATCCCCACGAGCTCCGAGAAGAGTGGGGAAATAAAGATCCCGCAAGCAAGATCATATGAAAATCTTGCGAGACTTGTTCACCAAGTCCCTACCCGCCTCTAGTTTACGTAAGTGTGTCCATGGAATTGACACGAGGAGGATCGAGAGAGTTGCAAGGTTTAGGAGGAGACATACCCCCAAGAACATAGCCCATGGTCGTGATCCGAAGATAGAGTCGGTCCCAAAGACCGACTAAAGCATCAACTGTTGTACTCTTTTTTCCGTTGATGAGTTTTTCCCACTAGGTTTTCTCATACAAGGTTTTTAACGAGGCAATAGGTGCAAACATGGCTGGCACGTTTGAATGTACTTTTTTCTCCTACCCTTTTTTCTCACTGGGTTTTTGGGGGGAGTTTTTAACGAGGTATGTACACATGTGTGATTCACCCAAGGGGAGTGTTGTGAAATCATGTGTGTAGGTGAATCTCAAAGCAAGGAGGAAAATATCTAGCACTCTAGGGAACAAGAGAAGAATCTAGAGTATGGTGGAGTCTAGTGAGCACGAGAAGTCTCTAGAGAGTAGTGGACATATCTAGGGAGGAAATATCTAGAGGAGATATTTTGGGGAGTGCTACCCATAGCCTCTCCCTATAAATATGGGCTAGCCCCATTGTAAAATCCATTTATGAAAGTGACTCAATAATAGAGAGCCTCCATTCCTCCTAACATTCTCTACATTGCCTTTTTGTGTGCTCGGTGGTTCGTAGATTCTACGACCGATTCTTAACACTCCTTTCTATTTTCTACTCTCTTTTCCCTCTCTTAATACTCCATGTGTATAAATATTTATACAAGCACATTTATATTCCCATGATTTTTATTGTTGAGAATATTTATTACTTGTGCTTAGTAATATATATAATGGTACACACGTGTCTCGATATTTATTATTCCTAGGGAAAATTAAGTAAATCATTTCTCATGCATTTTATTCCGTAATTAAAATCTAAATTATGCAATGCATCCTTGGCCACCATATGTTCACAAGCAAACAACAAATAAAATAACAATTGTTTTCTACATGGTGGGATTTAAATGCAAGGTTTTTGAAAACTAGGGTTTGGTTCTGCGGGGAAATAAATCGGATTTTTAGTTGTATTTGAAAAGTTTAAATTTTTAGTGATTTTTAAAATGATGCAAAAACACGGGTGTTACACGGTTTCGAGGCGACCGAAAGTGCCGAGAGTGATCTACGGACATGGCTCGCGGTAGGCTGACCGCCGCCGCTACGGGGAGGAGGCTCCGCCCCGACAAGGCTGGCCGCTTGTTTCTACAAAGGGACGGTGATCTGCGGGGAGCGACTAGTGCCGCCGCTATCGCTCAAGGCTGGCGTGTGGCAAGCAAGGGAGATGAGCAAGAGACATTAAGGCTACAGGATAGTACGGCTCTGATACCACTTGTCAGTCTCTGAATTCTCACTTTTGGATGTAGTAGAACTCTAACTCTCATAGAGAGGATTGCACAAGGCAAGTTGAGGCAATTTTCGGGTTTTTTTCTTACTCAAATGCAATACCCTCCGGGAGGGGTGGGGGTTACATACTTATAAAACGCTAATCGGCGAGCATACGCTAGATGCTAACCGCTATCCTAAACAGAGATGTTGTCCTAGATGTCCTAGATGCTACCCTAAAAGCGGTCAAGGATGTTGTTGTTGTCCACGATGGGAAGCAAGACCACCACGAACCATGTGCTACGGTCCTCACAAGGACCAGCCCACAAAGACCCGGCCAAGAGAGACTTATCCATTAAGGCTTCAGGGATGCATGCATCATCCCCCCCTCAAACAAAGCTCTTAAGATGCAAAGAACGGTTGTTTAGTTGTCTGGCGAAGATCTCTAATTTGGTTTTGGCTAATTGATAAAACCCTAGGACTAATCTCTATGCTTAAATGTTATAGTATAAGATGAATCCTAGCCAAGTGATGAAACATGGTGGTCATGGTGGATGCATGAAGATGATCCAAAAGATGATAGGTACTTGGACTTGGGAAAATGAGAAAGAGAAAAAAACAAAATGGGCTCAAGGCACCATTTCATTTTGCACTCAAGACATCATAGAGGGTGTGAGTGATTAGAATCGATATTTGAACTATTAAAAGGAGAAATACTTCAAACTTAGATCAAGTGCCACTAGGTCTAACATCCATGACAATACATTTAGGATCTAGTGTGCTACTTTCTAACCCTTAAAAACGCTTCAAAAAATACTAACACTCGTGCATATGGAGTACATCGGGTTGTGGTTAGCGATGTGAAAGCAAGGGTGAAATGGAAAAGCTTGAATCAGCCTCTAACATAGCAACGACGCATCATTTGCATGCGCTGGAGCGTTGAACAAGCTATTTGGTTTCGGCGGTAGCAGCGAGCATGAGGACAATATGCTCCTAACGTGTAAATGGGGATTTCAGAGCTCGAGGGGCTCTTAGGTGGCCCTCCGAACGCACGGCGAGTGGACTGCACGTGCGTCAGGAGGTAGCGTCTGGAGCTCCTCCGAAGCTATAGGTTACCTTAGGTAGCTCTGGGGACGCGCCCGGGGGTGCTTGGCACCGACGTGTTGAGCAACATTAACAACGTCTTGGCGTTGGTTTGTGACCGTTGGGATATCAATGGCTCGGTTTTGAATGGATGGACGTGTGGCGCATCTATGTCATGTAGGGAGCGTCCGATGTAGCTTTTTCGGGGCTATAAAGGCTAGTGGAGCCTTGGGCTGTTGAGTGATCAAGAGAGTGGTGCTAGGAACAATTAAAAAGCTAAAATGTTGAGTTAATCGAGGTTGGATCAAGCAACGTTATAATTGTAACATGTTTGATTTCTTTATTTATGAGCAATGTCATAATTAAGGAAAAGCTTTATGACAACTTACCTCAATTGCCTTTATTATTGGAGATGGCACCATAACACCTTGTGGAGGTTCTTTCGTTTTGCTTGAAGCTTCTTTTTTTTTTTGGCGTCGATTGTATCTTGTTCACGACACTTGTTTGCTTCCTCTTTGTTCCATAGAGTTCTTACGTCCATGAGCGTGTGTTCCTTGTGCAAGATTGTTGGAATTCATGTGTCTTGCTTCATCTCTTGGTGAGAGTTATCTCGGGACCTCCTCCAAGCTTATTTGAAAGTCGCTTCTTTTCTATAGGGAGTCCAACAAAATATTCAATATCTATTATAGCATACTATCGGCATAAAAATCAACCAAGACACCACGCCTAATTTGATTTAGGAGGAAATTTTAATCTAAACACCATGCTAAGCCTTTAGAAGTAAAATCAACACACTTGGCACAGATAAGGAAGCGAGAAAGGCGGGCAACACCACGGATCCGGGCCGGCTAGGACTAGGGATGCGCTAGCGGCCACACACGAACCTCTTGGTGGGGATGGGGTGGAGGGATGGTGGGCCGATACATCGACGGCGGTAGCGAGCCTACAAATGTGGTCGAGGAGGGTCGCCCGCGCCAACGCAAAGAAGGGCGTTCTCGAGCTCCACGCAAGATGGTGTTGGGTTCCTTGCCATACCGAGTGCTTGAGTGGGAAATAGTCTAGGGTCATGTTTAGTTCAAGAAAAGGAACCCAAAAAGTGCTTCGTAGTCCGTCACATCGAATCTCTTGACGCATGCATGGATCAAATGTAGATGAACAAAATACTAATTAGACGAATCTTTTGAGCCTAGTTCTTCCATGGTGAGACAATAATTACCAAATACAAATAAAAAGTGCTACAACAGACGAATCTAAAATATTTCACCAACTAAATAAGGCATAGCTGCTAGAGTGCTCTTTGTGACCTGCACTACCTAAATATGGGATAAGTAATGTGTTAAGGTAATCTGTTGGAGATGCTCTTAGCAAAGGCTAGTGCCTTCACTATTTTTCAACTATCAAACTTTATAGTGTGTTACCTAAATACTCCCTCCGTCCCTTATTAACTGTCGTCGAGAACCGGACATAAGAATCAAGGTGACCCTACACACCCCTACCAGACACAGGAAACAAGGTGAACCTAAGTAGCAATCATTCACCTTTTGTTGTGAAAATGCAAGTGCCACACCACAGTTACACAAAGCAGCATTCAATGTCCATCTCCCCTTTGGTAGAAAATGTTGGGTGCATGTACTAGTACTGGTGTGAGGCCGGGACATGCAGGTGTCTTGAGAGCTGGACTTGACTCTGTAGCTACAAAGCGACCCTTAATAAGGGGACACGGGCGGTATGGGATAAGTAATGTGTTAAGGTAATCTGTTAGAGATGCTCTTAGCAAAGGCTAATGCTTCACTATTTTTCAACTATCAAACTTTATAGTGCGTTATAGTAAACTTTATAGTGCGTTATAGTGGTTGAACTAGCCGAATTTTCTAAAATGTTTTCAGTTTAAATCTCGGAGTAAAGCTTTTCTTAAAAACACTACTGAAAAGTTTGGTAAGTTTTTTTTTAAAAAAAAAAAACGAGTGCCTATTGAATCATGCTCGACTAGCTTACTGATTTTCATGTGATGAATCAAACCCTTGTTTCATTGTGCTAAACAACACCTCGATCTATAAATACAAAGAATCTATCATGGGGAACAAAATACATAACAGTACATTTATAAAGTTACATGCATGTTGGGAGGAAAAGCCCAATTTCTACATGACGCCGCCACACACCTCAACAGTAACGAACAAGGAATAAATATCCATAAGTTAAGCTATATATGCCAGTTTCTAATTCTCATCGACGCTAGAGTTTTTTTTTACTTGTATACACACAAAATGATCTCCAGAAAATTGCACACTCAACCTTAAATGTCCGATACGGGAAGAAGGGCCGCCACTTATGTTTCATTCACTCACTTCACGGTTGTGGGCTATACTTTCCGTGGTGTCCCTTCAGTCATTGTCTGCACAGACCAAAACTGTTGTGATGTAAGAAGGCTCCGAAACCCAGACTGGTTCATTCTGCATTGACCAAGCAGCCCATCCATGCAGAGGCCTTTGATTGTTGGAGGATGCACCTCTGCTGGGTGTTCATGCTGACGTCCCTGACTGATGGTGCTCCAAGTTCCTGAGGACAATCCTGGCAAAGATTTTGGCTTCAATAGAAGCTGTTGTCGCTGCTGCTGCTGCTCGCAACACTCGACCTGCTCCTGCTTCCTGCAAGAGACCTGCGTGGTGCACTGCATGCCGACCTCCTGGGATTGTGAACTGCATTATTTGAGAGGACTGATCAGATCAGAGGACAAGGACGATACACTTTAAGTTACAGAGTAAAGTCTTCATTATGTGCACACAAGTATATCGGGGAAAGAGAGAAGACATACAACAATGAGCTGCAGTTAGATACAGTAATTTTCAAGCCAGGCATAGAAATGGATAATCAATCTTTGGAATGAGCTAAATGAAAAAAATCAATATAATAACTGACAAAACAAGAGCTCATTCCAAAGACTGATAATCAATCTTTGGAATGAGCAGTTAGATACAGTAATTTTCGGTGCTTCATATCCGCTACCCCATTTTAAGTTTAGCTTAGTTACAGACTCATGCGTTTTATAGTACTATAGAGATACAAGATGCTGAGAGATGAAAGAAAGAGACAACAATATCACTGTCAACAAAGCAGCTAGAACTGCTCTTGTAATGGAGCTACAAAATAAACAGAATTATCAGTTGAGAAGGAACAAAGGAAACAAACCTGAAGAAGGGCAAAGGCAGCACAAGCACGAAGAATAGGTGAAGGATTCCGAAGCATGGCAATAAATCTACCAATCTCAGAGCGACTGGAAAAAGTAAGCACCTTATTAGTACTATGTTGCTCTAACTAGATATCATGACAAAAGATGAAAATAAGATGCATGCAACAATACGAATCCTCCAAAAGGAACTTCATAGGCTCAAAACCAAATGTAGAGCCAAACCTGCATCTCAGATGTCCAGCTTCGTGTATAAACACTGCTTCAGCAACATGAGATAGCGCTGCCGGGGCTGAGGAGGCAGCAGCCATAGAGAACATTTGTGGATCCGAGAAAGTGAGCACAAAGGTTTCTATATGCTTAAATGCTATTCTTCTAGCTCCCTCGACATTAACACTCTTGGAGCTGCTATCCGAGGATGTTCCAACCAAAGCAACTTCATCCATTCTGTCAGTTCAAAAGTTTCAGATTTAGACATCTGATGATCATATATATGTCATTAGGAAAATCTTGTAGAGTATCAGATGCTTTATAAACACTCTACAACGCAATTTCTAACTTCTAAGTGAACCAATACTACATGAGCAATATAGCAAGCAACTATTATTGCATATAACATGTATAGTTCACTTGAGTTTTACAAAGGAAATGGGAAATTGTCTGATAAAACAATATACAACCTAGAATAATAAAGTACTTCTGATGAAAGATACCATGGGTCCTATTCTATATAAATTTGTCAAGTGCCAAAATACATTCTACCTTAAGGCTTATAAAATTTAGGACATGTTTGGATCTCCTAGGGATTATTAGAATCTAGATTCTTGACAGTAACTGTAGAATTTGGATTCTGAATTAAAAATAAAAAGGTATGTTTGGATCCTGGATTATAGACAGAGATTATATATGGTGGAAGGTGCTTCACACCCATTACCTGTAAATAGCATTGTGGAGGTGCTTAGCTGGATCTAGTGGTTGGATAAGAACATCCCCCTGGAATCCACTTGTTTGGGTCTTATTCTCATAATTTTTAGGAGATCCAACAGGCCCTTAATGTGAGTGTGTTGAAGCTAGCAACGCTCCATGTCATGTGGTTTATAGAATGATTCTAACCAACATTGCAGTTTGACTTGCCATTTCACAGCACCACACATCCAGACAAAACCAACCTAGTTCCTACATCTATATGAATGCAGATCTTCTGCAGGGCATGAACCTTGCAAATAACATTTAGACCTGCTAAACTTGAACTCTTAACGATTCAATGATCAGCAGCAAAAATATAAAAGCTAGCTTACACGTTACTAAGTACAAATAAAACTTCTAGCAATATATGATCAAAGAAATAGAACATGGCTCTTCTAAATTTCAACACAGAAATCTTCCAATCTTGAAATTAACTTGATGAACACTATTTCATAAGCAAATGCATCATCTTAAACCTAGAAACATGATATGGGTCCCAGTCTACCAGTAGTAATAAATCAATAAAGCATACAGAATTTTGAAGCTAAACCGACAACAAAACATAAAGTGACGGCTGCTTGTAGGCCTTGCTCAACTAAGAACTAAAAAAACAGATTCTAATATCAAATGTCCAACACTTGAAGCAATCAAGAAAAATGAGCAAAAATGGTACCTTCCATCAAACATATATGCTAGTGCTAGTGCAGACATGAAGCGTGCCATCTTGGACCCTGATGATGAGCAAATTTTTTACAAGAACAGGCACCCCACCTTCTTCAACTATGCGGAGAGCATTACCAGGATAAAAAGCAAGATTCCAGAGTGCCCCTGCAGCTGTCTCATGAACATCCTGTGGAATCAGGGGAGCCATTGTCTAAGCAGCATCTTTTTGTTTTCAATTCCAAGGCAGAAGTATTAAGTATGAAAACTTTCTATTATAGACTATAATATCACTTAAACACTGCAAAGTCTGAGCAAAAATTACCAAAAATAAATTGATGGCAATGATTAAATAAACAGTCTACTTGACTTGAAACCATGCAGTTAAACTAAAATGAATGGCACATGTGCTGCATGCCAACCTTTTAATTTTTCCAATGATCTCAGAAAGGAGAGAACGATGTGTTCATACAAATAAAAACTATCACAATGGTCCATGGTTTCTAAGTCAGCAAACCTAAGTCAATTGGAATAAAATACACCAAAGAAATTCAACACATTATTGAATAGTCTTTGCATATATCCATATCCAGAAGAATGAATCAAGAACTTGCACATTAAAGGTACAACTAACACTATCATGTGATTGAACATGAACATGAAAAAAAAAAACAGAAGACTAGGTAAACCATAAGCTGCCATGGTGCAGTCAAATGTGTTAGAGCATGGGTACAGGCTTTTTCAGCCACATATTTAATGTTTTTGTACATCTGGGCATTACTGAGTACTGACTAATGCATGAACGGTACAGGGAAATCTCATGGCAATACTATGCATTGCCAACAGAAGGCTTTTATTCATAAAGTAAAAACAATACAAGATTCTTCAGTAACTGAACGTCTCCATACATGAACAGAAACTTGTTGATTGATTACATAAAGTACAAACAGAACTTACTTCAACCTCTGAGCGTGCCAATGTGAGCAAGGTGCAACCCCACCACCCTGCCCAATTGCAATGCTGACCAATGCAAAGAAATATTGAAGTTATCAACAGTGTGGGAATCAAATATGACTACAAGAAGGCAAAAGAAAATTCAAAAGGTTAAAAAATCAGGCACCTCTGAAATGGAACGATAAACATTAATTTTCTGTCATTCAACTTCCTTTCATTAGGTGACCCTATGCTACCGTTCAATACTTCATCAACAAAGGTTAATTATTAATTTCCACAAAATGTTAAGATGAACACCATATATTATCAGCAAAAGGGTATGTAAGGATATCATGGAATGGAACACAACATAGTAATAGGCTCAAGTGTACTTCATCAGCAATGCAGCCTCGCTTAAAAGGAGATAAAATTAAACTCAGAAGATTCTTTCATTTAGCACATGAGAACCAATTATAAGAAAGTGGTAAACTGGCAATGCCTTTTACACTGAAGTGTAACTACAACTGAAGGAAGATGTTATCATTTAAAGTTACCTATTAGCTTCGAAACAGATAATCCCCATAATGCACCAGCAGCTCTCTCCTGAAGGCCTTCTGAAGCATTCAAACATTGTTGCACTAGGGCAACCTAAGAAACAAAAGTCATTATCTGAAAAGAACTTATATATCTTCTATTCTATTCAAGTGGGATTGAGAATATATTGAAGGGCTGTGATAGAAGAGTTCCTAGAAATAGTTGGCATCCTAGCAGTATTATCAATTACTGTCTCTTGCTTGCATAGGTTTAGTGTCTTTGACATCGTACCTCGCCATAAAATTCAAGATAATTCATCTACAAAGATTGCAAGCAAATAACTTTAGCCTACTTTAATGGCTATATTAAGACAGCATCATTCTGCATAACCACGAAGTATATAAGTACAAGCCTCTTCAGAGATATGTCTTCTATTTAAATGTACCAGTTTGAAGTTCCTCAGCAAGTTATGTGTCGAGAAGAAGGAATAGGGATTTTAGTTTTTCTTTGTTCCACGTTTTTCGTACTCTAATTGGCAAAGCGTAGTTTACGTAGTAAGTAATAAGTATTATGGGTCTGTCGTAATAGGCTATACTCATTCAATTGTGAATGTTGGAGGCCAGAATATTATATTCATTTTTCTAAAAAAACAGCTAATAGACACAAAAGGGCATGAGGTGCAGAGGATGTGGGAGTAAAGGGATTACCAAAGCTTCAACACCACCCACTGCAGCAATGGCTTTCACGGTTTCTGTCATCAAATGACAGGTTCCACAAAGCACCAGCAGCTTCTTGTCTAATTTGAAACATAAAAGTTGTGAATTATTAATGTTAGATTCGTGTGAACTATTCAGGCAGAATGCAGGCACTAAGGCTTGAAGGTCATGCAAGTTGGAGCATATCAAAACAGTTATATGCATACCTTACACCCTCATTTTGAGAACTTGTTAGTTGCACTAGTGCCTCCAGAGCCCCTGCTTCCTGACCTACAGCAGCATTATTGTCATTGTTGTCCCCATGTGCAGCTAAGTTAGCCAGACCTCTTGCAGCCTGCAAATATAAGAGAAGTAGCCTTTGAAACTAACAAGACAGCAAAAATATCACTGTTCGACTAAACAGACGTAGCTAGCCTGTTTAAATGCCACAAAGTGGCCAGCCATATCCTTTTAATAGGCTGCTTATCCTTTTTTAATTAAACAGCCATTTAGCTCGAATAAATGGAAACAATAGGTAACCGGCTATTTAGCATTTAGGTGAACACTGAAAAATAGAGATGGTGAACATTAAAAAGACAAAGAGTTAGGCTGGGAGCTTCTACATAAAAACATCATTGGAGTGGCTTGAAAGTAAATAAAAAAAAAGGTCCAAACCAAACATTGAGGCTAGAAACATTAGGCTAAACCCAAATCCTAGTCAGCAAACCTAATGTAGTATGTACCAGTAATACACGATAAGGGCACCAGCAATGTATAGTTTCGGCTGTGTGTCTTTGATGGGTCCCATGGGGTGGGGGGGGGGGGGGCGCTTCAGACGTCAGCAACAACAACGATTTTAGAGAGAGAGGAGGGGGATGGGAGCCGGTTCCATGGATAGGAGCTGGTCCTTCATAGTTCCAGGTGCACAGTGTATCGAACCTGGTGTTATACTACCATTTAACGCATAGAACCAGGATAGACTATGGTAATATAGACTTTGAAGAAAAACACTATGGTAATATAGAGAAAGCACTGGTGTATCGAAGTGACTGATACAGTATGGTTGGGTTAGTGAAGTATCGATAATACAGCATCAAACAACTTTAAGTACTGCAGGCTGCAAGAGTTTCATTCTCCTGATAAGAACACGAGTCATAAATATGGATATGCAATGAAGGGAAACACAAGCTTGTAGACAGTATATCAAGTAAGAAAATTTACGCTGAAGCTTCACAAATCCTGATAAATACATTATATGGCCCAATTTGAGACCTATGGCGTACCAAAATTTCTATAGGCAAGCAATAAGCCATTGACAAATTTCAAGGAATACACCTATGAAACGTTGGAAATGACAACTCACAAGCTTTTTCTACTGCTTTGCATTTAATGAGACATCTATCGCATGGGCAGCTTATTTCTTATATGGTACACCAAAGTTTGATACCTAAGTAATATGGATATATGATGGAGATGGTACATGTAACATGCTATGAAGGACGCAAGATGAGAGCTTGCATGCTCCTTGTCTAGCTTGGCATTTATCACATCATGTTGGTTTCATGGAGTTCAAAGCTCATATTACTAACAGTACCAGCACACCTATAATAAATGAATACTGGTTGCTTACAGAAAAAAAAAAAAATGAAGGTCTCAATGTGCTGTTTACCTGTTCTAGGACACCATCAAGTTTACATGATCGCGCAAGTGTAACCAAAGCATGGACACCACCAGCCTTTGCAACTTCAAGCTACACTTGTCATCAGCAACCAGGTTTGCAAGCGCACCAGCAGCACGTTCCTAAGGAAAAACAAATAGCAACATATATAGACTAATTGGTCCAGATACTAGTTAAATTGGAAATATGAGAAATTGAAAAGTAAAGGCTTCATACAAGAACTCCATCAGTTCCAGCAGGCCAACGAAATATTAGATCGACCAGGGCCTTGATACCACCAGATACTGCAATAGCCGCCTGAAGAAGTGCAACCAATGAATTATTACAAAAATTACCCCAATAATAAGAAGCTATACAATGAATCAGCATCCAAAGAATAACAACCTTGTGGTCCTCGCCTACAGAGAGATTCCAAAGGCCACCAGCAGCCTCTTCAGCAACAAGCCTATTCATCGACTTGGCTAAATTAGTGAGTATTGTAATGCCGCCTTCATCTGCAACTGTCTTGGCAACCTTGGTATTCACTGACAAGTTCGCAATGGCCTGCATGGCGACATTGACTAATGTGAGAAGATGGTAAATGCAAGAAAGAGCACTAAAAACAAAGGGCAGAGAGAAACAATTTATTACTTTTGCTGCTTCAGATTGTGCGCTCTCCCTTGAGCACCTTGCAAGGTCCAGCAACATTCGGATGCCCCCATTCTGCATCACCGCCTCCGACCTTGCAGGATCCACATTCGCACTCTCGTCATCCATAACTACAAATGTAGCAAGTGCAGTAGCTGCCCGCTCCTGCACATCCTCCTGCGAACTCTTCAATAGTCTAAGCAGCAGTGTGGTGCCCTTCTGCAGCCAGAAACCATCCATGCCTTGTGGGTTGGACTCTGCAATTCGGAGAAGTGACTGTGACAGGATCCACTCGAGCCATGTCATTGTATCACCAGCTATCTTGTCTTTGTGACTCCAGTTACATTGATTGAAAACATCATGCTCTTTCACATCCACAACTGGAAACATGGTCTCAAAAGATTTAAAGATGTCACTGTTGATCGTTAGCACGACCTTGCCCTTAGAGTTACTAAATACAGCAGGATTGTGAAGCTGTTCCTCCTCAACAGAAATGCAGTTCAGCGCGCATATAAGCTTGAGGGTTTGGGCATGGGAAATGAGGCGTGAAACAGCGCTTGCCGGAACATCAGTGCGGGAGACGTCAAGGGCAATAAGGGAGGGAAGCTGGGTCCAGGAGGTGGATGCAGTAGCCCATTTCAGATTCCGGCATCCTGCTACAGAGAGGAACCGAAGAGAGTGGATACCAGCAAGGGCGGCCTCATCAACGGCGCCACAATCCAGGAAAGCCACGTCCTCGAGGGGGGGGCAGTAACGGGCGAGCGCTCCCACGGCAGCCGCGTCAGCTTCACGGAGACCTGAGAGGCGCAGGCTGCGGAGTTGCGAGCAACAAAGCGCGACGTGGCGGAGGGCGTCGCTGGAGATGTGCTCGAGAGGATCGGGCCCGATCTGGAGGCTCTGGAGGTCCTCGTGCCGCGCGGCGAGGACAGCGAGCGTGGCATCTGTGAGGCCGCGGCAGCCATCGGCCACCACCTCGCGGAGACCACGCGCGCGGAGGCCCGGGACGGCCTCTGCCGCCTCGTGGCCGCGCAGGCGTAGCCGACGCAGGCTCCCGCACCGCGAGGCAAGCGACGACGCCACCTCCCGGTCGTAGCGGTGTGCGCGGAGGTCCAGCGTGCTCCACAGGCAGGGGTGACGAGCCCAGCTCTCGCCAAGCCCGGCACGCTGACGCCATGTTGGCGCGGTCGCGGTAGTTCAGCCGCGCGAAGAGCTGCAGTACCGTGTCGTCCGGCAACGCCCTCCAGTCCACCTCCACCGTCGCCGCATCCTCCTCGCCTTCCGGCCCCGCCGAAACAACACGCGACGCACCCCTCACCCCCTACCCTCCCGTTCCCTGCACGTCCGCCGCCGCACCCGGCGCGTCATCCCGAACGCCCAGACTCAAACCCTAGCTCCGCCACCCCACGCCGACGACTCCACGCCACCACACACGCACCAAACACCCAAATCCCCAAATCGGCAGGTAGTTAGCCAGCTCCCGCCGCGAGATCGACAGGCCACCACCCTCCGCCGCGTTATCGGGCGGGGGCAGGGGGGCAACTGCACCGATCCGGGGTTTCCAGCTCGGCGCCGCGAGCCGAGGATGCCGGTGGCCTCGATCCGTTCCGCGGACCGGTGGATCCGACCGGGCCACCGACCGGGTCGGCGCGGCGTGCTTGCGTCCCCTTTCCTCACCTCCTGCTAAAGAAAGGATGGGTGGGAGATCAGGCGGAGGTGGAAGCGGGGTTGGACATATATATGGCGTATGCGTATACGCAGCTGCGTATGCGTATTGCCGTATTCCGACCTCCAGTCCCATATACGCCCGTCGGGGAGAGTGTCTACGGAGGCACCAAAGCAACTCCCGACCTGCGAAGTTGTGAGGTTGATCCGGAACTTAGTCGGAGTTTTGAAGATTTTTTTGTTAGCTCATGAGTGTGCTAGATTATTAGTGTATGTGACAATCCGGTAGAAGAGTGGCTTATAATCCGAGATACATATCAGGATGGTTGTAATTCTACTCATGAGTAATAGAAGTTTCGTCTAATCCTAAAAGAAAAAAGACTCACCGAAAAAGAGGCGGCGAAATAGGAAACGAGATTGCATAGGAAGGGATAGATTTAGGGTCGGCGATTTTTTTTATCCCCACGATGAAGATCTAACGGTTTTGATTGTTTCTTCTACCTTTGCCTTCTTCTACCTCTAGGTCGGCCCCGCCGCCCCCCTACCTTCGGCCGTGGGCGCGACATTCCTTGGCGGGAGCTCCGCGGCCGCAGCGACCTCCCTCTTCTCCTCCCCAGTCCCTATCTCCCCCCATTTGCTTCTCCAACTCTAGTGAGCGATCGCGTTGCCTCGCCTTGACACAGTCGGTAAAGTCGTTGTTGTCGCCCGACTTCCCTAAACCGCCCGCCCACCATCCCCACCCACGGCCTACCTACCTTCCCCCGACTTGGCCCTCTTTACTCGCTAGAGTTAGAGAAGAAAGAAGGGGAGAGCTCGCGAGAACCCTACTAATCGTCGCCCTCGCCGTCTTCGTCTCGGTGAAGGAGGAGGAAGAAGAAGAGGGAAAAGGTCTCCCCTACCTCATCGCTGGCGCTGGCATCAGTTGTCGGAGCTAGGGAAGAAGCACGGTGAAGGCGTTAGGCACGGGTGCACTTTAGGCCAAAAAAATCCAAGTGTGTGAATCGGCTAGAACACGTGAGTGTTGTTTAGCTTTTCTGTACATTTAATATCATATTTGGGTAATGAAAAATTATGACTAGCATATTCTATGCTACTCCCCTATGTCTCATAATGTCGTTTTGACATCGCACTAAAAAGTGTCCTCGTTCACAGTTGTTGCAATTGGACGCCTTCCCTCTCCGTATTGCCTTTCCTCTCCATATTCACTTAATCTGTGCTCATTAAACGACATTCATAAAAAGAGGCGACAGGGGATTATACCCCTTCTTTTATTCTAACCCATTTCTCTTTTCCTATCTCACTTCTCCATCTAGATGAACCCTCAGGCCTTTTGCACCGATCTGATCTAACTCCGGTAGTCTACACTTTATTCACTCGTCTTCCATAGAAGCAACTAGAGAAAAAGTCATGCCAAATAGGGCACTACCATAACTGTGATTCGTAAGATAACTAACTCGGTCATCCTATTACATTACACTATCTATAGTGTACTAATATCCAACCTTCATCGAGAACCATCACAATGGAAACATGCATTACAACTTGCATCAGTTCATATCAACAATTAAAGAGGTAGCTTAGAATTACAAACATTATTCCAAACTTAGTAATGACACATACCCTAAACTTAGTAATGTCACATACCCTCAGAGTAGAAAGTCTTCTTTTAAAGAAAAAGCAACAAAAGTTTGATACATGCTCATGGTTATGCCAACACCATGAACCTTATGTCACAAGTAAACCTTATACCACTCTTAATCCTACGAGGACTCATGAGCGTAAAAGAATTCATAGACTATGGTACCTCAAGGCACAAACAACGACAAGGATTAGTACACGATTGTGGCATATTCACTTTTCTTGTTAGTGAATAGTAATGCCACAATCATAGTCCTAGTGCTGGGACTACTATATTAGTCGTTTTAAAGTGTTTTTTTTTTTTTTTCCAAATAAAGTGGATGATAATAATGTTTTGAGTCATATCAAACTTGGGTGGTTTGTCCCTTTTTTTCCACTCAAGCAAATCGTTGGATGAAACCACCTAAAATTAAGCAAAGCAAAATTCGGGTGGCAGGAACCCCACCCCCACACAAATTTTGGCAGGGCAAAAAAAAAACCCAAACAAAACCAAAACAAAAACCAAAACAAAAAAACAAAGAAACTGCGGTGCGCCACCACCAGCGTGGGCCACAGCCGGTGCACAACCGAATACGCCGCGGGCCCGGGCGTGGCCTGGCCGAGTGCGCTTGCCGCCCACCGCCCCACCGCGTCGGCCTGCGCAGCAGCGCCGACGTCCGCTCCCCGTGAACAGCCACCCGGTGTCCTCGAAATGCAACGGCGCCGCCGCTTTGGTGGTCCGATCGGGCGGCGACCACCTCCTCGCCCGAGCCCGCGACCATGTGGAAATGTGGAATACTACCGAGGGCTTCACATATCATACCAGCGAAGGAGACATTTGGGCCGGGTCAGATCAACCAAAACAAACCATCCAACGGTCAGAAATTTGGGTGGGAGAAGAGGAGATTCCATACAAATGGGTTTTAGCTTTCCTATAATGTTTTTGTCTCGTTCCTACAAATGAGACAACCAACGATATTATTGTAATCTATATATATAATATTTTAATTGTTCATCCTTTTTTTGAGAATTTTAATTGTTCATCCTTTTACAAGGTCTCATGTAATATTAATGTTTCACATGTTACACTTGAAATATTTGTTTTAAAATAATTCAACTATTATACTAAAAGCACACGGATGACACGATATGACTTCGAGAATCTCGGATCTGCTTAGGTGCTCGGTCCTTCGGAGGTGCTCATAGGGGTAGGGTTTGCGCACGTGTGTTCATAGGGGTGAGTGTGCGTGCGTGTTGTGAGTGTCTGCGTGTCATTCAAAAAAAAAAAAAAAAAAAAAAAAAAATAACAATATTGTAAAATTAAATAAAGATGTTAAAGTGACATTTAATAAAAAAAACAAAGTTCGTAAAATTAACACAAACAAAGAGCGTGGCATTACATGTTCGCAAACTCTACTGTACATGCCTTTCCGTAGTAGCTAAGATAATTTTTATATCGACTAGAAGAAACCTTTGATATCCATTTTTTTGTGTACCAATAAATATACGAATAAGTTTCACCACATCTCCATACCATCATGTGCATAGATTCGAGTGTAAATGTTAATATTAGTGACTATCACATGGGTAAAACCCCTGCTTCTCGAAAAAAATTATTACAAAACCTTAAAACAAAGTATGTTATACTCACCATATAAATATGTATCACATTAGTTCTATTTCACATAGACATATACCATAGAATAAGGTATTCACTTAAGTGTCTGTGGCAAGTTCGACATCAGTAATATATAGAATAGTTAAATCATAGGTATTATTATTGCAAGCGAAGGTGACTCTAAGTTAGTTACAAATCTATGTCATTTGTAATGTTTTCCCAGCGAATGAAATTCTATTTGAAGACATCCTAGTTATAACCAAAAATATGTACATTCACACTACAAGTTAAATCAAAGAGTTTGCCTGACATACGATGTGTCTTGACACCACTTTTTGAAAAGAGTATACACCTGTGCGTTACACCGGCAACAAAATATGGAAGAGTGGGGCAAAGTCAAGATCTAATAAAATTTCACTTGCACCACGTGAAATTTCACGAAAATGTTTGATCCTACAGATCCTTGTTAGTCCAAAAAAAAAAAAAAAGAAAAAAATTATATCCATATGTTGCTAGATGTCATACATTTTCATGCATTGTTTTTAAGAAATATTTCAAATCAAACAAGACAAACACACAAAAATTCTCCAATTCATATATGCAGGGATAATTTACCTAGCCACCATGCAAAAGAATTAACTCAGTCATATTACTCCTATCTTATTATTAGTCATATTACTCCTATCTTATTATTCTACCCAAAGTGGAACTGTCACACTACAAGAAATAAAGCCCAGAGGAGGAGCCACCGGCCCAAGGAGGGCGTGGCCGGCTGGGGAGGCCCCATGGCGCGCGCACGCGGCCCGCCGCCGCCGTTCCGCAGGTTCTTCGGAAATTAAGTTATCTAGCAAATAAAATATTTAGAGTTTGTTTCTCCTTTTACTTCGAGATTGGATTTGATTAGGATAAGAATATCTTTTGTTTAGGAGAAGGAGTTCCAAATCTATAAGGAAACACCCTAGATTCTTGCTTTGCAACTCAAGTCCAAAGGGACTATAATCTCATGGCAAGAAGAAATAAACAAATTTTTTCGCCTTTTACCTCCCCGCTCTCACATGTGCACCCGCCCTGCCCTAGCCGTCGCCGCGCCAACCGCCGCCGCCCCGCAGCGCCGTCGCCGCTACCCCTCCCAAAGGCGGCTGTGACAGAAACCTTTGATTTGAAATATCATTCATAAAGATACCTTATTTGCACATAGAGAACTTTTTTTTTTTTTGAAAGTTCCGGCATCCGGCATTATATTAATAAGAGGAAACAGAGTTTTTCTTACACGCGCGAGCTGCGCAATCTCATATTGCAGACTGCTCTATGAGAGGTAAAGAATAAAAGCTAACTACTCGCAGCTGAGGCGGCTGTCCCTTGAGGCAGAGGCCTTCCCGCAAAAGGCCAAGCTCCAGTTTGTGAAAGCGTCTTTTATCTGAGATGAGATCGAGCTCTCCAGCGATGATTGATCTCTGAAGATCCTTGCATTTCGTTCTGTCCAGATATGCCACATGGTTAGGATCGCCAATGAGTGAGCTTGTCCACCGCCGCCCAAGGTGATTGAGGTGAGCCATTCCTGCAGACTATCGTGCTCTGTCCAGTTTTGTGGCTGTAAGCTTTGGAAACTGCTCCAAATTCCCACTCGTCTCCATACCTCTCGTGCAAAGGGACATTCCACGAATAGATGGTTGGCCGTCTCAAGGTTCCGTACACAAAGCGCACAAAAATAGTTGTTTTCCCATCCTCTGATCTGTAGTCTCGCAGCTGTCCAAAGGCGGTCTTGTAGCAGCAGCCAGGTGAAAAACTTACACCGCGGTGTTGCTTTTGCCTTCCAAATGAGGTCCGGGAAAGTCGAGGAAATGTGGCCTGCAAATTGAATTTCGTATGCTGAGCGCGCTGTGTACAGTCCACTAGCCTCAAGCGACCAAAGGATGGTGTCCTCCTCCTCTGAATTTTGGTCAAAATTCATTTCTTGTATGTAATTGCTAAGGGCGAGGATCTCACTGATGAGGTCTACATTGAGGTCATAAGCCAAATCATCTATCCATTTGCCATCTTGCACCGCATCTCTGAAGGATCGGTTCTTTCTCCGGCTGTGTTGGAAAAGACTGGGAAAAAACTGTTGCCGGTGCCATTCCATCAACCCATGTCGATTGCCAAAACGATGCCTTCCTCCCATTGTTTACTGTTACCCTTGTTGCCGCACTGAAGAGGGCAAGGTCAATGTCGTCTATCGGGAGGTCTCCCACCTGCCATGTTTCCTGTGTTTTTGTCCATGCTGTCCATAGCCATCGCAAGCGGAGCGCACGACTGAATCTATCAAGCTCCAGGATTCCCAGGCCGCCGAACATCGTCGGTTTTGCTACTCCCTGTCCAGGCCACCTTGCAGCTGCCCCCGTGATCTCTCCATCACCTGCCCAAAGGAACCGCCTGCTCGCTTTATCGATGTCTTTTTACTATTTGCTTTGGAGGCCTGATTGCCGTCAGCATGTAGACCGGGATGGCACTCAAAACCGATCTGACCAATTCACGTCGTCCTGCTGGGTTGAGCAACCTGCCTTGCCAACCCGCAAGGTGCCTGCGTGCGTTGTCTAGGATGAATTGCAAGTGGATTACCTTCAGTCGCCCCAGCGCGAGTGGCAGTCCAAGATAGGTAATGGGAAACCCAACTCGCTGGCCCGTGAATCGCTCTAGGATGTGATCCAGGTCCAAGCTTTGACATCTGATGGGCGCGACTGAGCATTTGGTCCAGTTGAGTATGAGGCCCGTTGCTTCTCCAAAATGACACAGGATGTTGAGGAGGGAGTCCACTTCTTCCCTTATCGGATTCAGGAAAATGACAGCGTCATCAGCGTATAGTGACGTTCTGAACCTGGCCTGTCGTCCCCGGAGAGGTGATAGGATTCCTTCTTCTGTTGCCACTTCCAAGCCTAATGCTCTATGGAAAATTTTCTCCCAGTTTGTACCTAAGATAAAATATAACAAATGCAAATTTAGGCACAACATATGTTGGCTTTCATCCTTCTTACTACTCGTAGCCCAGAACATTATAATCGTCAGAGTAGTCAGTAAGAAGATCAACACAAAGGATATAATATGCCGGCATGACCCATTTACACTGCGATCACTACATGAGTAATCTTAGAAAGCCTTGTAGTTCAACCAAAATTACTCGACACCGTTCAATAAACTAGCCTCTACTCGGAAACATACATTGGTTTTTATATTGTTGTGATATTATTTTTTACTACATTACTATTACTAAGCACAGATATTTATCCATTCGGCGGCGGCAGAGAGAAAAAAAAACAGCAAAGACAGCTCTGCCCCGTGCCCGCCTAGTCTCTTTCCAAATGCCCGCCACGCGGCGCGAAAAACGCAACCGCCAAATCGAAAAATTGTTTTCTCTTGGCCCCCACGCGTCCGCTCCTCGATCCGATGGCATCCAGATCCTCCAATCCTCCACGTCAGCGATCCGCTCCCCACCAGCTCGACCAATCGCCCGCTGCCCAGGCCTCTACATAACCCGCCTCGCCGCCGTCGCCCCTGCACCTCCGTCCATCTCAATCTCACACCGCCACTCCCGCAAAGCGTCAGAGACTCCCGGCGATCGATACATCGGGCAGAGACCAGGCGGCGAGCAATCTCGGAAGAAGAATATGAGTTCCGGCGGCGGCAGGGGCAAGCCCAAGGGGACCAAGGCGGTGTCGCGGTCGTCGAAAGCCGGACTTCAGTTCCCCGTCGGCCGCATCGCTCGCTTCCTTAAGACGGGCAAGTACGCCGAGCGCGTGGGCGGCGGCGCGCCCGTCTACCTCTCCGCGGTCCTCGAGTACCTCGCGGCGGAGGTAACCGAATCCCCTTTCCCCAGTGTGCCCCTCCCTTTCTCCCCGGCCGGTCCCCAGTATCTTCATTTACTCGTTCCTTTCACCATTCGTGAATCCATCGGGAGCAGGTGTTCTGAACCCTATCGTGCCCTTGTGATTGCAGGTCCTAGAGCTGGCGGGCAATGCGGCGCGCGACAACAAGAAGAACCGGATCGTGCCGCGCCACATCCAGCTCGCCGTGCGCAATGATGAGGAGCTGAGCAAGCTTCTGGGTGCGGTTACTATAGCCGCCGGCGGGGTGTTACCCAACATCAACCAGACGCTGCTGCCCAAGAAGGCTGGCGGCAAGGGTAAGGCCGAGATCACCTCGCAGGAGTTCTAGACTGGCAGTTGCGGCCACTGCTATCTGGTTTACACTCAGCTTGAATCGGAAGGGGACGGCTGCTGAAGCTTCTTAGATTAGATTAGTAGTAGTAGTACCAACTAGCAATACTAGCGTCTTGCCTAGTGTGTTTAGGGTAGGTTCTGTGATGGATGTTTTATCAGGTTAAGTTTGTGGTGAATGGAAGTTGGCTGTATCTATCAATCATTCTTGCTGGAATGGACGGAATGGTTGCTTACTGTGATCTTGTTGCTCATGATGATTTTTGGGGTTGAAGTTGATACTGATTGTGATCTGTGGATTGGCTGTCAGTTATGCTGATGGTAAAATCCTCATTGGGAGATCAACAAAATTCTTACCATATGTAATGTAACTTCATGCTGCTTCATTTCTCATTTTCATGTAGAACTAGAGTGCAATTCAATTCTACCCATACTCACACTTATGAGATAGATAAGTATTGCCATTCGATGGTAATATCATTGTGTAAAAACATTGGTTGTTCAGCGGCATGACATACTAATTCTGAAACTGAAAGTACAGAGTTCACACCGGGGACAGCCCTTATGGGCTAGAGGAAGGGGAACACCGGGCCACTGAAGAAATGGTGTTAAAACAGGCTAACACCTGCGCTGCAGCTCTAGACAGGGCATCTTTCATCAGTGCACGTCAATCAGTAGTAACATGTTTGATTCGTTGGTGAGTGGAGCTCCGCACCTGACAACTAAACCCAGTGCACGCCATTGAGTAATAACATGTTTGGTTCATTGGTGAGGAAGCCTAGCTATCAGTAAACCATGTAAGACTGTCCACAGTGTTGAGGTGCTTCAAATTTTTTTTTCCCTGACATCAAGCATCGATGCTTACTCCCTCCGTCCCCAAAAATAAATGGCGTTTTAAACTTCCGAGAAATATCTACCGGCAATTATATATTAAAATAGGATTAATATTTATATAACATAATTAGTATCATTAGAAAGATCTTTTGATCTAGTTTTTAACAAATTTATTTGGAGATTTAAATCTTCTACGTATTTTTCTATAAATCGAGTCAAACTTGTGGCACGAAACCCAAAACATCGTTTATTTTAGGGACGGAGGGGTATCTCCTTGCATAGCCACAGTGTAGGCATCGATCCTTCTCTCGCTGTGGACCCCATGTACAGGAAAAAATCCCAGTCCTCCGCCGTTGGCGCTTGGCCTCCTCTTCTCTCACCCTCTCACCTCGTCCACTCCTCTGTCATTTGTGTGTCAGGAATACAATTGTTTACGTTTGAAGCACCGGCTCACCTACATGCGTCGGTCTTTGAGTTTTTCAGCCGGACTCAGACCGGCCCACGGTGTTAGGCACCGGTGCACGGGGATGAAAGAGAGTGTTTCGGCACCGCCTTTTACTACATTGTGGCTAGTCAATGATACATCGATCATCGGTGCACGCTAAGAGCACCGTATAGAGTTGACCTTGGTTCAATGGGGTGATTTGATGACGCTAGTTAAAAACGTCCCAATGTATAGGACCATACTCGGTTCCATGAGTGGGTCCCATGATACTAAAATTAGACAACCAAAATTACACGGGAGAGAGAATGAGATGGAAGGAACGACCATGAGTGGGTCCCATGATACTAAAATTAGACAACCAAAATTACACGGGAGAGAGAATGAGATGGAAGGAACGACCAAACGACAAGAGAGAGAACGAGATGGAAGGAATGACCAAACGACAAGAGAGAGAACGGGATGGGAGTTGGTTCTATCCATGTGGTAGAGGAGCCGAGCTAGGTTCGTTGCTTTGGTCGCAAATCCTTTATGTAAATCATAACCGCGTGGTGCCAAAATTACAGGGAGAGAATGGGATGGAAGGAACGACCAAACGACAAGAGAGAGAACACAATGGGGAGTTGGTTGTATACATTTGGTAGAGGAGCCGAGCTAAGTTCGATTTGTGATTTCGCCGCTTTGGTCGCAAATCCTTTATGTAAATCATAACCGCGTGGTGCCGCAGCGGCGAGTTACTTTAGTAATCATGAGACTACTATTGCTAACTTTGTATTTTTTATGTATATTTGACTCTTCTCCTTAATGAATTACGTGCAATGAGCACGCTCGAGAAAAAAAAAAGCTGCTTCTATCCATAGGAGCAGGTCCTTCATCGAACCAAGCATGCAATGTATTGAGCCAGCTCCATAAAACATCGAACCTATACTGAACCGCACATTGCGGACGCTCTAATGAGTGTAGGAGTATTGTAGCAAGTTGAGTTTGTTGGCAAGGGAAACCTAGTTTGCACTTGGGAATCGGACCCTGCTAGACAGGCCGCGGAAGTCAAAGTTCTTGTTTTATTGTCTGCAATCTGCATATGTATAGTGTACTCGTATCTTGTTCGATGATTCGCCTTATTCAATTTTTTTACATAAATATAATTTATTTTATTATGACTTATTTTGTCAATAAAGATACTTAAATATTAATTAATTTATTTTATTATTTGCATAAATATTTTGAATAAGACAGAGTTCAAAAGTCAAAACGGCAAACTCAGGGAGTAGCTGAAAAGAGATGGTGTTCAATTACCTATAAGCCGTACCATATAAAATAAAAACAGAAAACAAGTGATCTCATAATATTTAACTTGTGCAACTACACTCTAGCTGTCTCTATTTTACTTTCGATATCATGTTAATCTACTTTAAAACACACTAATATCAATTAATACACATTAATTATATGACAAACAGTATCATTAAGAAACTTTGCATTGCACTATGCGAGCCAAACTCACTAGAAATACAAATGAAATCCGTCTCTGGGGAGCGCTCTAGGCTACATTTTGAATCTGGGACCCAGGTTCAGATTTCGACGCCAGGCAACCAAGGAATCAATACAGATGTTACACTTCGAATGGTACTCTTTGGATTCACTACGGAATCCCCAGGGCTGGCTCAACACCAAGAAGGAATCCTCATCTTCCTGAATGAAAATACCCTGAAGAGTGAATATGTAAGATTAAGATCCAGCAAGTAAAGTCTAGAAGTACAACCTTGGAAAAACTACAGCGGACAAACAAGAGCAAGAATACAACAAATAGAAGCACACGGTTGTTAGTTCATTGTGTAGTGCCAGCTGATAGATCATTTAAGCAGCAAATGACCTTATCATTTCATGGCAATGCAGTTTTCACTCTGGATTCTACATCTACAAGTAGCTAATCAGTCAGTCGGTATCACTCATCCACAATTACAAGATCATTTGTACTGTTAGTTCCCACTTCCCAGTTCCGTTCACATAATAAGCTGCTAGACATACCAGGAGACAATTCATTCATCTTCAGAAGTATCATCAGATTGATCAGGTTCTTCCTCAGGCAGGGAAGATATGATTGTGGCACAGCAGAAAGATTCGCGCTCCTTCAGGAGGAGACAGCTCCCATTCGAGTTCCACTTCAAATCAACGATTCGGAAGTTCAGAAAGGGGATGTTGACACAAAAGGCACCAGATGGCGTCCACATGTATAAGTGAGGGCTCTCCGTGCATAAAACAAGGCGTGTGCAGGTAGGGTCCCATGCTGCAGCACGGATTGGATCTTTCTGCACAAGCACAGCGGCAAGCTCAAGGCGGCATATATCCCATATCCAAAGAGCAGTTGGCATGTTGTCGTTCGGGTGAAGAAATAGTGGCTGTCGCTGCTCCATGACAGCAAACCTGCAACATTTTGTAGAGTGAGATAGTGGTGTTTCCAAGTAGAATCAAGATTATGCATGATACACCTGACACAATCTGAATAGCTTTCTGATAGAAATTCAAGAATTAGCAAGATAACTAATGCAAATGATGTTTAAAATGACTTTTCGTTATTTCGATACAAATGGCCGTATAGCTGTACAAGAATTCACCAATGAATTCAAGAACAGATTGCACATTAAACGCATAATAACTTTGAAGAGTAAGAAACAAGGCGAGCATTGAGTAAGAAACAAAATAGATCACAAGCGCATGATACTAGAGTACTAGATAGTAGATACTTATGCATGAATCATCAAAGGAAACAACTGATAACCATACACATGAATAGAACATTGCAACAAGCATCAGCTGGCGTGACAAAAAGGCATAAGGGACCTACCAATTCCTTGTTTGGGGTTGGGCTTGTCAGTAGCTGGTTTCATCGAAGGTAAGGTGATGGGAACATCCATCAGAGCATATTTAACTCTAGAGCCGCCTCCCTCGGTGCCATTTTCTGACAACAAAAATAAGAGAAAAATTAAATACAGAATTAAGCATGTAAGGACTAGAGCTCATAGCATAATATAGACCGGTCTCAATGGAGGTTTCATCTGAGTTTCATGGGCATTAAATATGCTAATGTGGCACTGTATTGATGAAGAGAGAGATGACAAAAGTTAAATGGGAGTAGAGAGTTTCATGCTTTTGCATTGTTCCCAAAATATGGAAGTGTTGGAAACTAAGACATGAAACCCGCATTGAGACTAGCCTAAAGGCATCACAATGGCAATTTAGTTACAGAATTAAGCATTTAAGGACTAGAGCTCAGAACATAATATAGACCGGTCTCAATGGAGATCATTGATTTAAATAGCGGGCTATAGCTGCGCTATAGCTGCTAGAGAGAGCCCAGGCTAAGCTATTGCTATTTTTGCCGCTATGTTAGCTACGGCCACTATATTGCGCTTTTAGCGCCCGCTAAATTACTTAGCTTTAGCTGTTTCAGTTTCAGTTATAACAGTGACAATCTAGTTATTGTCTACTTATCTTTTGTTGCTAAGTTGTTTTTTTTGTCAGAAAACTGAACACTTGAGTTTCATGAATCATGTTGTAATAAGTAATATCATATTAAATAATGTTCCTAGACTCCTAGAACTTTGGTAACATATTTGTGTTCATCAAATTTTATGATTGTCATGTTTTTGTGAATCAATTACTTGCATTTTCATGGTTTTCTTACTATAGCTCCTGGAAAAAAAGAGGCTGCTATTTGCTATAGCCCGCAATTTTAAACCTTGTCTTGGCGACAAGTAAACAAAGGTGTTAGGGGGTGGGGGGGGGGGGGTGGGGGGGTGGCGACCTTGCGGCCTGTCACTCTGGTTGACATGGCCTCTCTGTTTCTTTCTGGTCCCTCTGGCAGTTACCGTCACCCCTTCTTCTGTTAGGTGGCTAGCGTAGCTTTTCTTGTTTTGCTGTAATTCTTCCTGCTTTGTGGCAACTATTCTTTATTAGGAAGCCCGTTGAACTTCCAACTTCTAAGTGCAATGCACGTTCACAAAAAAACAAACATGTGGGAGAGAGATAAGATTACAAGTCTACTACAGACTGCAGGAGCATAAAATCGCTAGAGAATATCCCATTGAGTGTTTTAGTTTTCATTTTGTGAGGTAATGCGATAAGATCCTAGTCTCCTATGGACCACTCCATCTAGCTAGCTTTGGTTGAGAAGGAAATCCATCGTGCAATAAATGTTTTTTTTGAAGAGAGTAATCGAAAGGTCTGTGGGTGGAAAATATAGAAAAGCAATAGTATGAGAAGTCGTATGAAATGATCACGCTTAAACTGACCTGCACCATTGTCATGAATGTTATGAGAGAAACCTTCACTTAGACTTAACTCTGACATATCAAGCTGCCATGGGTCATCCACTTCCTGCCCATATTTGGCAGTTAACATTAGATATCATGATTATTTGTTAGAAAAGTAAATTTAGACCATGCAGAGGTGCTAATATAGCAAGTCAACAAAATAATGGACTAAGTTACCTTATATATAGCAGCATTGCAAGGACTTGGATACACGCTGCATGTGAGAACTCAGCAAAAGTTTTCCACGTCAGGTGATTCAAAGTCCCGACACTTGATCATAGCTGCCCACTGCTAAAAACTGTCCACATGGTGACCAAGCAACAGTTTTCACACCTAACCCACTTTCATAAGCTATATACTTGAACAAGCACCTTCCGTCTGGCGAGTATATCAGAATCTGTAAATGGCAAAAAAAAGGATGTCACAACCTGTAATAGGCTTGGTCCTTGAAGGATCATTTTAGTTAGTATCTCTTCCTAATTATATTATGCTTAGTTTAAACTTGAAAGTAGGAAAAAACAAAAAAAAAATCACAACAAGCTGAAATGAATTTAGAGTTGATATGGTTAACCTATGAAGCATGATACAGAATGTTCAATCATTAAAACTAATGTACGGCAACAATAACTGAGGCACAAGGTTGATAACCTAAAAGAAAATATAGGCTTCCTTTAGGAAGAAGGAGAGATCATGGTACAAGACAAACAAGTTTACTCAGAGCAACAACACCTCAATTCAGGGCTATTAAAGTTGAATTAGCAGAACAAATGTTTGCCAGCTACAAAATGCTATGTAAGATGATAGATACGGAAAGTAAAGATAATTTTCATGAACACATAATGAGGATAACTAAAGACTGAAGTTGCTCACAGAAGTGCAGTGAATGTCAAATCACACAAAAGTGACATGGATTTGTGAAGAGAAAGTGCATTCACCTTGTATTCAAGAAGTGAATCCCAGACAACAATAGCACTATCATCTGGTGACCATTCAACACCAGCTAAGTCTACCGTGTCAACAGCAAAGACAGTCATTATTTCCCAGGAGTGACATGAGAGCAAATTTATGTAATCCTTGCAATCACGCCTGGTGCAGATTGCAGCAAATCTGCCATCCTTGGTAAAAGAAACACCTCTAGAACCATGCTTTGGCCACTGTACATGCACACATGCTGTATTTACGAGAGACCACACAGTGAGGCGGAGCTGAAACTCAGATGTAGTGAGTATATGGCGACTGTCAGGGCTCCAGCGAGCATATGCAATCCCTGCAGGACCTTCATCGATCTTGCAGGTCCAGTCAGGCTGGCTTAGTGACCAAGCCTGTACCATGGGCCGCTTGTAAAGTCCACACAGAATATATTCTGAATCTGGTGCCCACTCTACAGAGTTTATCTTGTCCACACATGAAAACAATTGCACCACCTGCATAAGTGAGTTCAAGCATACATTAATGAGCAAGCTTAGAGACATATTAATGTGGTGTCTCAATGTGAGCACACATATTTTACAACAATATAAGCTCATGCCAAACTTGATTACTTGAAAAGTTGAAATTAATATACCTCATGAATAATCTATATGACAAATAAGACTATGTCTAAAAAATATGGTAAATAAGACTTTGTCTAAAAAATATGGTAAACAAGAAACTTGGAAAACATATACATGATGTGACCATTCTTGAAAATTTAAACCATAATACTTGATATGAAATTTACATATACATGCATGAATCATAAAGACCCCATTTGGCAGTGCTCTAGCTCCCAGGTACTCTTCAGATTTGGAGTTTGTATAAAAAAAATAAGATCCATTTGAGTAAGTACCCTCAATCTAGACTGGAAACAAAATGACTTAGCTAAATACTCCCGCTTTGCCCTAGCTCCAGCTTCATAAATTCTTGGTGCTAGGAATACCCAGCTCCAAGAATTCTAGAAGCTACAGCTGTGTGGCTGAGCCAAACACCTAAGCGTTCATGGAACGTTCAGTATCCAAACAATAGAAACACCAGTCCTCAAACAAAATAGTACCAAATACAAAATGCTAGCTGATGCACCCGTTCAGAGGCATGCGCCAGTCAACCTCCAGGTAAGGGCCCCTTACCATTAGGTACAGAGATTCATCGATCCAAAGTGCACCGTGAAATTGAGATAAGCACAATCTACTCCTGAACCCTAGGATTTCAGATCGGCAGAAGTAGGCACATTTCATGGATCAGCAGGCTCGAATTAGAGCAGCACGGAGTCGCATTACCCAAGTCCACAATTCCAGATTCAGCGATTTACACCAGGAACCCAAACCCTAAACCCACATTCCGACTCACGAGCCCAGAGATGGACTGAGAGAAAGGGGATGGGGAACGAACGGTGCGGGTACCTTCAGTGAGACGACGTCCCGGACGACGAGGCGGTAGTCTACGGCAATAGCGAGGAAGCGCGAGTCGGGGAGAAGGAGCACGGGCCCGTCTGCTTGAACGCCTCCGTGAACTCCATCCCCTTCCGATCACCCGAGACAAACCTCCGGCCCTCCGGCGATGGGGAACGGAAGTTAGGCCTCAGGCCTTTCAGCGGCTACTGCTCCGGTGAGGTACTGGGGTGGGGTTTCGATTTTCATAGAAGGCTTGTGTTTGGAATTTGAATTTCTGGCGAGGGCAGGGATGTAAAGATGGGTACCCACCAGCTGATTGTGCATTGGTTGAGTTGGCCGTTGACACGGACGCCTTGGCAAGATGGCTTTGACCCCACAGACCGGCGGGGATAAACGCTTTTGCTTCGTTGTTCGTTGACACTTGGCTGCAAATCCTGCAATAACGTTTTCGCAGAAAGCTTTGTTTTCAGAATGAGAGTCAATCAAATAAGTATGTTGCAGAACATCTCAAGTACAGAAACGAGAGAAGAATGAATTTTCTAGTGGGATCTTATCAAACCGTTATATCTTATCAGAATTATATATAATTAAGATAATTAAAAATAATTTTCTTATTTTGTGTCTACATTCTTTATTTGAAGACCATAAGCACCAAAGAAGGAAATATCCTAATCGCTAGCAATATATGTTTATAATTTATAATACATTATCAACACGACATAGCCCGTAGTTTAAGTAAGGAATCGAAGATAGGGGTACCTTCAATTGTGTGTGTGTGTGTGGTGGGTGGGTGGGTGTGTGTGTGTGTGTGGTGGGTGTGGGGGGTGTGTGTGGTGGTGGGTGGGTGGGGGGGGGGGGGCTAGATCTTCATAGAGCTCAAATTTTAGCCCTAGTTTTATAGTCTAGAGCGCCCTTCTTTGTTTAAGCCTTGTGCCCAGAGACCAAAAGAACACAGATGACCACAATAAATTTGTGACCCAATTAATGTGGGTAACAAATCATGCACCGGAGCGTCTGGATGGGCCCAAGCCCAACTAGCGTCGCCCGAAAAAAATATCCGCCTTGCTTATTTGCCTTATCCATTCGTTCGATTCGTTTAGTTGTTCATCCGTATCGCCCCCTTCCCCTTCGAGGCGCTCGCCCGCGTATGCCACATTGCTCCCCATCGCTGGTTGTGTCGCAACATCACCCCCACACCTTGCCCTTTTCGCGCTCCCCATCGCCGACTTAGCTGCAAGCGGTGCGGTTCCGTCACACTCACCTACCTCCTCTGCTCTTCTCCCCGCTCATCTAGAGCCACGGCACTTTTTCTGGCGACCGCCGGCAACTCTACTTGGAGCTCGCCGGCATCGTGCCATCGGCCGCGACCGTGGAGTCGCCCGTGGCAAGCGGCGCCCTACTACGACAATCTCGGGCTGCGGTGGGCGCCGCACCGCTGCTGGCTTCTCTGGCGCCCCCACCATCCACCTCGCCGTAGCAACCATAGCAAGCACGCCACCACCACCTCGAGCCACCGGGAGAGGTCGCCGCCTTTCTAGACTTGATCTTCCGCGCCTAATCGATGACATCACGGCGGCCGGGGGAGCCTCTTGCTCTCGGCGTTCCCGGCTTGTCGGGTAATGCATACCCCGACCAGGTAGGTTAGGGTCGTATGGTGACGCCGTGTGTTTAAGTGTTTTAGACATTTCTGACTTATATTTCAATGGTTTTATCTAAATGTTGCATAAGTTATCCGGGATGTTTTCATATGTTGCAATCGCGATGTTTCAAGTGTTTTAGACATTTTGGACTTATGTTTCATTGGCTTTATCTGAATGTTGTAAAAATTGATCTAGGATGCTTTGCATATGTTGCATTGCCGTGTTTCAAGTGTTTTAGACATTTTGGACTTATGTTTCAATGGTTTTGATCTGGGATGTTGCATACTCCCTCCGTAATGCAAATAGAAGTCCTTTTCCGTCCAAACCGTGTAGAGCGCAAAAGAAGTCCCTACCTGCGCATGTTAGTGGTTTAGGACGTTTATGCCCCTCCATTAAATACGCGGCATGCAAAAAAAGCACCAGAGAAGAGAGTCGAACCTGGGACCTCCGGCTCCTCCACGCCTCGGGACTTGTCACGGTAGCCAATCAGCCAAAGAGACGGTGGTGTCTACAATGCACCCATCTATTTATTTATTAGGGGCAAACATGGAAAAATCACCCCTAATAAATCACTCCTTGGTAAGCGTAATCTTGTCCTAAAGGACCTCTAATACCATTACGGAGGGAGTATGTTGCAATGACAATATATGATTGTTGCAAACCTATGTTTCAATTGTTTCATGTGTTCCAAACGTTTGTTTGAGATGTTTTATTTAGATGTTTCAAAACTAGATCATAGTATTGCACATGTTGCAATGGCTACACACGTATGTTTCTGAGTGTCATCATTTCAAAATTTATGTTGCATATGTTTCTCCTTAATGTTTCAAAAGTAAATCGAGAGTTGTATGATCATGACGAAAAGCAGTTTGTCGCAGGGTTTCACCAACTACCTTGCAGCACATCGTCACCCTCTCCCTTCCCGTCCCTCTATCTAGCCTTGGCAGTTCGAGATCGACATCAGCGGGCATAGGCACGGGCGAGGTGGTTGTGCGTCACGAACAAGTGCAGACGCCGCCTCCAAGAAGGGATACGCGCGTGGCGTGGTGGCTGTGTCGGTCGCACGGACGCCACCTCCGAGGCGGATGGGCCTTGAAATTTGGTGATGGGCCTGGCATCCGGACGAGAAGCGCGCTTCCGGAGGCACTATCGCACCCGAATTAATGTGCACGCAACAAAGAGCATGGATGGTCGAGGTCCTCCATGCATGCAACCAAGGAGCAACCACTACGCCCAGGTCCTTAATTACACAAGATCATCTGAGTCGCGTGCACGCGAGATGCTGTTGTTACCACCTCAGGCGATGGTGATTATTGAATTTCTTTTTGCTTAAACGAAGAAGACTAATGAACATAGGGTGTATTAGTCTGAGCTCTCCTATTTTATATGGCATGAGGTAGCCAAGATGGTTAATCCTAGTTCAAATAGATCCCTGATCATAAATAACTTGAATAGGAATATTAATCTATATTAATATTTATCTATATATCTAACATGTGTGAGATGACAACATATGTACTTAGTGTGTATACTTATCTTTTGTGCCGTCAGTCATGTTACAAATATTTAATCTCATCTTAATATTCTTCTCCTTGTAACCTCTACTTCAATAGAGGTTAATGTCCTCTTATATGATTTGATGGCATTGTAACACCCATCAACATAACGAGGCAATGTGTATATAAGCATAACAAAGATCAATGAAATGAGGTGACAACACAATTCTTCTCTTCTAACATACTCGCATTTTCTACTCTTAATAAATTAAACACTATCTAACCTGTGTGAGATAGCAATGGCATATAGAACAGAAAAATTAATTCTAATAACATATAATAAACTTTATCATTTAATGTATGACTATAGAGACTCAGAGTAATCGATAAATGGCCAGGTAGACACAGGAAAAGATAGAGGACTGGAACGAACAAAGAGTGTCTCATCAGGTTCAATGAAAAAAAAAAAAAAAACTATAAACCAAATTAACCTTTTCTCTGAAGAGAACCTCAAATTACTTCTAAATATCATTATGCTAATTTCAACCGATGGCACGCATGTCAATTCTTATTTTAAAAAGTCACGAAAAAAATTCTTCTTTTAAAAAGCAAAAAAATAACAACCTCGAAGTCTAGTTTGTGAAGCGAGGAAAAAGATACATCACGAACCCAACACAAGGAAAGAGTGCATGAGGGTTGTTATTTGGTCAGAAAGAGTTGCGTTCTTCCATTTAACAGCACAAGTCAACTTATTACACGACATATATACAAACCCGGGCAACTTCACTCTTTGGTTGCTCCAGACCCACGTTACAGATTCACATTGCATATCCTTCTCTTTAATATGTACAGGCGGAAGGCAAAAACACATACTCGACAGTCATGGATTAACCACGACACCTTGCAGTAGGCAGGGATGACCAGCTGTTAGCTGCTCAACCTCAAGAGAGCAGCTCTCTCTCCCCACATTCTTAGGTAGAGCCTCCTTGCAGGCACGGCATCGAAGCCACCGATAGGAAAACCCAGCAAAAGCTGCCTTGCTTGCAAACTGGACACGGTATATCAAGCTTATCTCCCACAATCCACTACCCATGTCAAGAGCCAGTGCATCCGCATTATACCCTTCGAGGTCTGATTCTGAGACCATCACAAATGCGCTTATCGTCAAAGGCAACAAGGTTGTGAGTGGTAAGGAACAACGGTGGCTTGATTAAAGGATTGTCCAGGCGACTAGATCTCCCAGTTTTCTTCACTCTTAGTTGATAGAACTCTTGCACAGCCTAAAAAAAAAGGGGGAGAGAGAGAGAGAGAGACAGGAGATTAACGGGGTGTATACACTGTTAGATAACCATCAGAAACAGTCAAAATATGAATCAACCCCACCCACCACTTAATGGTCCACAAACAAGTGAACCAACAGCAGTACTTCAATATACATATAATCCCTAAAACTGAACTCAAAATAGATTGCCAACATCAGCCAATACTTCTGTATATCCAATAATAAGGCTTTCAGATCATACATTTTGAACAAAAAAGACAAAAACAATCAGTCAGTCATCTAAACTACTAAGCAGAGACATGCATTACATAGTCCCATCAGAAATTTGCCAAGGACACATAGTTATTTCAAATATTGTTACTTGACTCTACATTAAGCGAACAACAAGGCAGCCCAGTTTTCTACTGATTTTAATATAAATAGTTGAGCAAAGCCTTGAGGACCTCCTCACCTAATATATACCAAGGACAATGTGGTACTCCCTCCGTTCCAAATTGTAGTTCACTTTGGCTTTTCTAGATACATTGATTTTGCTATGCACTTAGTTATACACTATGTCTAGATACATAAAAAAAGAAATGGATCTAGAAAAGCCAAAGCGAACTACAATTTGGAACGGAGGGAGTACCAGACAAAATGATGGCCAAACCAGAGTTTGTATCAAAACATGCATAAGCTCTTTGGCCACTAAATTTCCAAGAAACAACTCAAAGAATACCTAAATTAGCATTAGCATACAATAAATCTTAACAAGAGGAACAATAATTAAAATTGAGCACAACTTATACATGACACCCGGCAGGTTTTCCTTTTAAATTCTGAATTGAAAATAGCCTTTTCTTCAATTCTTCTATGATCACAATACTTAGGGTGAGGGTGGGTGGGTGGGGGGTGGGGGGGTGGGGGGTACTGAAATAATTGCATACAGAAGAACGTAAAATTTGGTGGTAACTTACTTGCCACTGTGCAGGAGCTAATAATACCCTAGGCCGACGCAGGCGGACATGTTAAATAAGCTTCAGCAGGAGTCATATTTTTATATTGCACCTAAAGAGCATAGTCAAGCCGCGTCATTACTCATATTCTGGAAGGAAGCATATCTTAACTTTATTAGTAAGAACAACAAATACTGTTTGGCATACCAAATAGCAAATGACAACCGTAGTGCTACGTCCTCGTCCAGCTTTGCAGTGCACATACGTCAATTTACCACATGAAGCGTTTCCTTCAAGTATTAAAATTTTGAAAACAGAATAATTATATGTGCCAAATTGGAAATGCTAAAGGAAATATATGAGAGAGAGAGAACACAATCAGAGTGACGAAGTAATAGTATGTCCTTTTTCCCATTAAATAGGCAGGTTTCGCAATACGGTATTTATTTATACAAGAAAAAAGAGAGCACTTGAACGAAAACTCAACTGAAGCAAATTACAAAGTGTGTACCAAGAAGAGTCATGATTATTATCTAGTCACACTTCATAGAGAAACATCATTACCCCGCTTCAGACATAAATTGATGTAAAATTACGATGCAATGTGTAGAAGTACATTCCTAGTTGTTTTTAAGAACTAAGAACAATAGAAGATGCACTAATGCCAATATTAAGTTGCTAGCTCATCAAATTCATTTGACTGCTAAGCCATGCACCTTCAAACCTTTATATTAGCATGCACAGCCTTGCATCAAGCCATACACTATGGAAATTCAGGAAGATTTAATGATGTATTTTCTCAGATCAGAATCCTATAGTATTAAATAAGAAAAAGAACCCACTTGTAAAAGGTAAATAGAAATGGATGGACTACTTTATTCTTGAGAACACACTAACAAGCAAAGGTAAGTTGTCATATGACATGTGTTAACTGTGACCTTCATATCCTGTAACAGCTCGATATGTATCCTGAGAAGATTCTTACTGTGGATGAAGTCAGCCGCCATAAAGGTTAACAAATGAAGGCGCATAAAGGTAATCCCTTGTTGGCAGCACCAGGTTTTCGATTCCATGAGCCTAAAATCAGATATATATTTCAATCACTGGCTGCCTCAGCAAAAAGATTGCAACAGATAAATGCAAGAGGTAACTAACATAGCACCATGAACTGATCAATGCATCGGCATATCATTACATTTATTACATTTACAAAGTAAAACTATCACCATCCTATATACAACATCTGAAGTCACATCATATGCAGTTATACACATGTAAAGGAGTACAGTAGAAAAATGGTAAGGGAGCAATATGGCAGCCCTTTATTAATAATAAAAATTACAATGTTGCTGCATGAGCATTATTGTTGTCATAGCCACTGCACTAGGTTAGGAAACTCTAATGCCCACCTACCGATACTATGGTGTCTACTTCAAGACCAGTTCATTTAACCACCTCAATTCACTATTCAATCAGGCAAAACTAAAATCACTCATGAAAACTTCAAGCATTGATCAAACCCAGGATCTGATGGGTGCAATCACGACCAACAAAGCCACAGCCACACCTGATGTTTCGTATACATTGCCACACCATTGTTCTAGGCAAATTGAATTATTGAATCATGTTCTCAAGTTAAACAAACGGAGCATATCCTATTCGATTCTCCCGTATCTGTAGCTTATATATATTTTCACTATACACATCATACAAACAGGTCACATACCTAAGGAGTAAGAACCAACCTACGACAAACAAGTGCCTGTGCAAAACTAATCTGTTAGAACAATACAATGCATGCACTTGATCGGTCGGCTGTAAAATACTAACCTCATAGAGGGATGTGGGAACAAGCCTCTCGTACGATTCATTAAGTGTCACCACACCACAAACTCCAAGCGCCTTTAGCCGGAGAACATCGCTAGGGAATGGAACAGCACCCAGCAAGACATGCTGGTACACCCAAAAACGATTGAAGGCCATGAGAGCAAAATCAGCAGAAAATTCTGAACGAATTGAAACATGGAAGGTCAGCAGTAAATGTAAAACGCTGCATGATCATGTATATTGTGCTTCAAAAAAATCAATCAATTAACAAAATCCCCAAGCCACGAAGCAGAAAAACAAAAACTGTTTAATCGATTAAGAAAATCCCGAAGCCACGAGGAAGAAAAACAAAAACTAAGGCGAGACATCATAACTGCAAACTGCCACACAATCAGCAGAACTGCAGACGCAAATCGAAGCCGCCACATTCAAGATACAAAGCTAGATGGTGACACATAGGACACTGAAAATTCCCAAAGAAATCAAATGAAACAATAGATCGCACAACGCGACCAGAAACACCAAAGAAATCACAGCGACATCGATCAAAAAGGAGAAGAAAATTTCTGACCTCATCGATCTGATCCCACCAGTGGAAGTGCTCCTCGAACCGATTCCTCACGACGTTGTACACCAGCGTCGGATAGAAAAGCATCCGAGCGCCGACACCCACGGCCGCGCGCTTCGCGTCGACGGCCACCCGCATCACCACTCCACTCTCGCCCTCCGCCTCGTCGCCATCCTCGCGACGCGGCAGCAGCAGCTCATCCTCCCCGCCCTCTCCGCCTCGTCCTCCACCCGGATCGCCCGGAAGCTCCTCGATTCGCATCGCTCTGGGATCAACTCAACTCAGCCCGATCCGATCGGGGGCCCAGAAAAATCGCGCAGAAAAGAAAATCCCCAAAGCCGATCGGTATGGGGAAAGCGAGCCGCCCGAATTGGGGGTTGGAATCCGATCTGAGGCGTTGGATGGAACGGAATTGGATTCTCGATTCGGCAACTGGGGTAATCGAGATCGGAAGCTACTCTCTCTTCACTTTCCTCGCGCTCACGCCTCCCCCCCCGCCCCGAACTCCGAAGAAGTCGAAACTGCCTGAACCAAGCAGCAACCCCAGCCCGCACGTCACCATATGACTGGGCGACGTGCTACCAGATCACTGACAGGTGGGTCGCCTCTTGCCTCGTCTAGTCACCCTAGTTCTAATTTGTGGTCCATATGTGTACCAATGACAGGGAGAATATTAAATGAAGAAAATTCACGGCAAAGGAATATCTTGGAGAAAGATTTCATTTAATTAATAACACCACAAAAGTAATTTGTAAAAACAACACATTGCCATCATAAAAATATAAAAACTTTGAGTACTCTCTTTTTTAAGGGAAATTTGAGTATTCTCTTCGTCCCGTTAGAAGTATCTTTTCTTTTCCTTGAAGACTTCTTATTTGACTGTTCATCTTATTTAATTTTTATACAAATAATATGTTTTATTAAAATCAATTAATTCAACATTGACTATATTACGCTTTATGGTTTTTATTTCAATATTAGAAAAAAAGTGACATAATGTTTATGCCATTTTACCTCTTCTAATACGAATAGATGCACCGTGAATGCCAAACGTCGTAGCGTGCATAAATACACGTAGATGACCTCTTTTGTTAACTCCCCGAAATTGCCAAACCTAAATGCAAAACTGTTGGAGACTTATTTTTAAACTTTTTGCCAAAATATAAGAATGTCAAACACAAAAGACAAACCGTTGGAGCTACTCAAGCCAAAGATTTGCAAAACTACCGTATCCAACCAGGGTTAACCAATGTAAAATTTACCCCTAGACTATATAAGAACTTAAGAAGGGGTAGGGTCCATTGATATTTTTTTTACAAGAAACATATGTATTGTTTAGCAGCAAGTAATTTTGATGCTGAATTATAGGTGCTGCATAAGCAAGTTTAGCTAAAGTGTGAGCTATAGAATTTAGGTTTCTATCAGCTTTGTAAACTTTGGCACGTCTTGCTGAGGCGGAGTTGGTGAAGGCTGAATGAACGTGTTTATGTGCCAGTTCGAAGGATGTGACTGATCCTTTGAAAGTGCATTCGCCCCCTATGTGCATTTTGGATAATTAATGACAATTAAATTAGAGACTAAAATGATTCTCTAAAGTGTATACACAGGTGTTAGTCCATTGAAAGATTTAAATGATTTCATTTGGTGATGATAGCACCACTCAATTTTGATGGATGGAAGGCGTTTCAATTCAAGTGCCACAATAGTTTTTATATTTAAACTTTAGTTATAGGAAACGTCGCACTATCAAGAGGGATACAAATTAGGTTGACTAGTTTGGGGATAGAATGCAAAAGATCATCCTTACTAACGCGTTTGAGAGACACAATCAAGCACGAACACTTGGAATCGCTTTTTTGTGTCTTTGAGAAAATGAACTACCACCGGTACGGTGGAATATCACTAGTTAGATGGAACACCACTAGTACTGGTAGGTCATTTTAGAGCATTGCGCGCGCGCATGACACTTTTAGCCTAACACCGGTATGCTTGGCCCTAGCACTAGTACCGATGTTCACCACTGGTACCGGTAGAAGGCCGGTTGGACTGCTAGTTCACTTTGTCGCGCGCTCCCAACGATCGGATTTTCTTCTAGCACTGGTACCGGTTGAAGCACTACTCGGTACCGGTCCTAGTCGGGCTGAACACTTCCCCCTTGTGAAGGGTATGCAGTACATATACTCCGCCCCTCCACTTCTAACCGTTACCCACTCATTCTACTTGCCTCCCACATCTGAGAAAAAGGCTCCCAAGTGCTCTCTCGCCCCCTCTCTCTCTATCTCCGTCTTGGCTCTAGCTTCAAAGCCCACCCTATATTTGAGTTGAGAAGTGAGATTTGAGAGTGGAAAGCTTCGATTCGGATCTTGAGCACTCCTCTCTCCCATTCTAGTTGGCTTGATTTGTGTTTGTTTCTCTTGGGTTCTTGGAACCCTAGCTGGCTAGGCGTTCTTCGCGGTTGCCCGTGTTGATTCATTTGTGTGGGCACCCCGAAGTGTTTGTATCACCCCCGTTTTCTTAGTGGAAGTCTCGGGCTAACCTTTGTGGTTGCTTGAGGGAGGCAAGGAGGTGGAAGAGACTTCAACCTAAGTGGTCACCTCAACAACGAGGACGTAGGGACTCCTTTGTGAGGAACCGAACCTCGGGATAAATCTTGTGTCCCGCATGCTTGTTGTTGTTGATTATTGCGATTACTTGTGATATCACTTGTTCTTCATGTTCTTCCATCCTCTCTAATCCTCTCTTAGGTTATGGGCGCCCGATCTACATTTTGGTGAAGGGAGGAACCAAGGGGAGTGCATCTACATCATCTACAAACGTGTGGTATTCGCTAGATCTGAAATCACAACTCATTATACTTTGATTTAGGTGTCTTGTTCGTGGCCTACCACCGGTGCTTGGTGGAAACACCACTGGTACCGGTAGGCACAAAGGCCATTTGTATCGGTGGAGACACCTCTGGTACCGATCCGATATTTAACTTCCTCTTAAGTTTGTGAGTTTTAGGTTTCGATAATTGCCTATTCACCCCCACCCTCTAGGCCAATTAGATCCTTTCATCCTTATAGTTGAGGAAAAGCACTAGTTGGGCCTTGTTTAGTTGGCAAAAAGACTTGGAAAAAGCATTGTTGGAACTCCTATAGCACTCCTGTAGCACTTTCGTTTGTTTGTGGTAAATATTATCCTATCATGGTGTAACTAGGCTCAAAAGATTCGTCTCGTAATCTACATCTAAACTGTGTAATTAGTTATTTTGTTTACCTACATTTCACACTCCGAATATAGGTCTTTTGGTGTATTTAATGTGATGGGATGGAGAGAGAGTGGAAAAACTTGGAATTTGGAGGGGGAACTAAACAAGGCCTTGGATACAATCAGAAATAATAGAGAGCATCACGTCTAGGTTGTGGCGATCCATAATCATCGCTCCTAGGGCAATGGCTCCAGCTTCTGAAGAAACGACATAGAAGGTCTATGTCATTGTCCCCCTGACGTAGATGGTGTTCACCAACACCCTCATCCCAAGTTCCCAACACATGATGCATAGAGAAATTAATCTCCACTAGATGTAAGGGTACTCCATTCTTGAACTAAGATAAATCATTGTTCTATTTTGCTATGGTTCTCGATGCGTGAAACATCGATCACTTGTCGAATGCAAAATCCTATGACCAACACTTATCAAATGGAAAATCTTATGATGATCACTTATCGAATGCAAAATTTTGTGACAAAGTGCTAGAAGGTACATAGCAGAACAACAAAACTCATGCACAAGAACATCTAGTGGTACTGAAACCGTAAGCACCGGACAATCTAACTATAGTGCTAGACATGCTATGGTAATCCGAGCACATGACCATCCGGTGATGGCTGATGTGAACCTCGGATCGTCCGATTGTAGCAACTTTTGTTACAGTTTTGAGAAACTACTAGAGATATTGAGATACCCTGGACCGTTGATTTGGCAAGCCAAATATGAGAGGTTGGCAACTTTTGGTAGCAAACCAAATGAAAACCAAAAAACATGGCTTGCCAAATCATCAACATATTTTTTTTTTTTAAAGATCTAGAGGGCCGAAGCCCCTACAACATGAATAAATATATTAAAAAAAAAAAAACCAAAGTTAAGTATTACGTAAATAAAAAAAGGAGAAGGGTGCTAAATGAGGGAGCCTAGGGGACTAAAAAAAAAGAAACAAAGAAAATAAGGCAAAGAAATGCATCTAAACAAATCTTTGTATCCATGAGAACAATTGCTGGTATGAACCTTGCTTGACTCGATGCTTTAGAAGCTCCAACTTTTTGAAGAAGATTTGCCTGAAATCCTCAAGATTCAAGCTTATGCCCTTGAAAATAATTCCTTCCTTCCAAATTGTCCAGCAAATGAGGACGATTTGCTTCCATGAAGAATCAACCATTAATCTAAGACTTTAGGATGCTGACAATATGTTGAAAACCATTGTTCAACGGAATGTCAACCAAGATGTTCCAGCACATCTTAGCAAAATGACAGTTGAGAAACAGATGATCCACAGATTCCTCCACCAGCTCATTACATAGGGCACAATGGTAAGAGGGAAACACCATATTCTTTCTCCTAAGAATGTTCTTTGTTGTCAAGGGGCTCATAGAGTGGTAAAGGCCACTGGCTAAGGGGATCCCACCTAGGGTTCAAATCCTAGGTATGACATCATTTCTTTAAAATTTGCATTGTAGGGTACTCCCCTGCGGCTTTCTTTTAAAAAAAAAAAAAAAGAATGTTCTTTGTGCTCAATCTATCCATGACAAGAAGCTAAAAAAAGACTCTATGATTGGGGCCGATATCTACTCAGCCAAAGCCATTTGAATTGAAGAGACGACCACAGAGTGCCCAACTAACGTTTATACACATTTTTGGAGGAAAACCATTAGAGCCCTAAGAATATGACCAACAGTCATTGCTATCAACCAGCGAGTTGTTCTCCATGAGTTGTTGGACATGCTAAAACTGAGAGTAGGCCTCTTCGAGAGAGAGGGAGTTGGAACATGTCAACAAAAATCATCAGCTAAGAAGGTTTGTTTTAATAGAGGTTGACTTATTCTTGGAAAAAGGAAAACAACTCGGACACCGTGATGGACAAAGGGGTGGGCAACCCAATTGTCCAACCAAAAATAAATGCTCTCGCCATTTTGAATATGGTGCTTGGCAATCTTCTTGAACTTAGGTAGAAGTTTTAAAGTGTCCCTCCACCAGAAGGAGCCCTTTCTTATGTGGTTTGGCAATTTCCATTTTTGTAATGCTTCTCAGAGATGAGCTCAACCCGAGGGAGTGGCATGCTTATTGAAGAATTTATGCAGATTCCTGAGGATGAGAGCATGGTTTTGCTGTTCCATAACAACACCAAGGCCACCTTAAATAGAGACTTTACGTGTACCATTATAAAAGATGGTCGTAACCTCTTACCACTCAAAAGTTCAGCCACACCTATATACCATCGCCCCAAACTTTCTTGTCGCTTATACCACTTAGTCCATGTGTCGTTCGGTTTCTAATGTTTCACTGACCTAACATGTGGGACCGAGCGTGAGAAGAGACCATCCTACCCCTTAGGACCAATTAAAAAAAACTTATGCACTCACGCTCCCTCCCGACCCTCACTCGCTCGTCCTCCCGTCTATGACCGAACGCCCGCGAAGAGCCGCAACAATGCCACGCCGCCGCCACCGGCCGCTGCACGGAGAAAGCGCGACGCATGTTTCCTCGCCGCCCCCACCCCCACCCCGTCCAGCCGTCCCATGGCATCTCTTCCCGCTTCCCCGCCTAGTCGAGTACCGCCAAGATCACTGCGTGAGGTCCTCGTCGGGGGACGCCGCGTGCGTGAGGTAGTAGACGAGGACGAAGCGCCGCCCGGCTAGACCACCTCGCCCCGGTAGACGGGCTACATCGGGTGCTTGGCACCACCGTGGGCGATGATGGACTTGCGGTGGTCCACATGCGGTGGTTGTCCATGCACGTGAACTTGGCCAGCACCGCCGCGGCATCTAGGCTCACGTTTTAGTCCCGCCTCCCGACACGACGGATCTCTACAAGTGCCATCGCCGAGTTGTACTACACGCCGCTCTCATCAAACTATCGGGCGCCCGCCGTTCCGCCACGTTCATCGAACCATCACCACCATTCGTCAGGCGCGATGCGTGAGGCAGCGGAGCAGCGGGGGCGTCCGTGAAGGTCATCGTGTCAGCCCCCCACCACCGTCCTCCTCCCCCCGCTCGGCCGTGAAGCTGGTGCGCCCGCCGCCCCCCTCACCTCGACGCAGGGGGCATGCCCTGCTCTAGATTGCGCGAGGGGAGCAGGACCATCGCCAGCATGGCTAGCACGCCGTTGGGGCATGATGGGGTCGCACGCCCACGGCCTGGGATGCGGCGACGGCGTTAGCAACACCCAAGCTTGGCCGCGAGGAAGAAGATGCTTACAGAAGGGTCCCATTGGCATTGAAATATAGCCTTAGTGAGGTGAGGGCATTTTAGACTTTTTTCACTATAGTTTGACACCGTTAGCTGCTCAAGTTGACGGAATGGTATGGAAGACAAGAAAATTTGGGCTGATGGTATACAGGTGCGGGCAAACTTTTTAGTGGTATAAAGGTCACGACCAACTTTTATAATGTACACAGGTAAAAGTCTTGGTTTATAGACCATTTCCCAAGCAGCTTTAGAGAAACCTCTGGCATTTGGATCAGAGCCCTTCCATAAACACTTCTTCCTATACTTATCAATCTGCTTGATGATTCCCTTAGGCAGAATGAGGGTGCACATGAAGAAAGTTGGGAGAGAGGAGAGGACACCACTTCGGGCTTGCTTGGTTGTCACTAGTGTCTTGAAAATGGTGACATATTGGACTAGCCTTACACTCTTATGGGACTCAAATTCCATATGGGTATCGAAGAAGAAGATATATCGTCATACTGAAGCAATAACTCCTTTGAAATTAATAAAAAATATAATGAAGATAAATTATTGAGAAACTGCTAAAGTTGCTCGGATCCAACCACATTATATATATGATGACTGAATTGTGAAATGCTCTAAGGAAACAACAATACTTCTGAATCCTAATCAAAGATACTATGGGCCTGTTTGGATGCTACTCCCATGCAGCTCCATCGTCAGGCAACATCCCTAGGCATTGGATTTAGATCGCCTGGGGCTAGGATGACATGCCTGGCAGGCACAGCCAAGCGAGGGCGGCATCCAAACATTATGTAAATGGTGAGTAACATCCCTTACTACTAGTTGATTGAGGCAGAACAAATGCTGAACCAACGACCAATACATTGATCGCTGAAGTAGATCGATCTATAATAGCCAAAAAAGAGATGCAATTTTGCATGAAAATACACTCGCATTCATCACCTACATCAATGTTTTACAAGTGGTTATGCAGCGTCTCTGGCTTTTGGGTACCAACTATTTTACTCGAAAACTACAGTAAAACATAACAGCCGGCCGGCAAACTACTTGCCGTGGTGCTTGACGCCGCGCGGCCCCGCGGACTTCTTTATGGACTCGATTCTCTGCCTCCTGATCTGCTCCCTAAACCTGGCGATGAATTCCTCCGCCTTCTTGTCCACCTCGTTCTCGTCCACCTCAGGCGTCGACTCCCTCGTCGAGTACCCGCCGCCGCCGCCATCGTCATCGTCGTCGCTGCTCTCAGTGTCATCCGAGGAGACTGCCACACCGCCCAGGATAGGGTCGCTCCCTGATCTCTCGTACTGGAACCTGGGAATGGACTGATAAGCTCTGTAGCCGTACGGCTCCTCCGATCCGTGCACGCCTAGCGCGTCACGATCATCACCGGCGTCGTCAGGCAGTTGTTGGCTTTGGTCTTGAAAAAACTGCTGGCTCCCTCGCCCTGAACGTTCTCACTGACTTGCCAACCGAAACCGACGACGAGGAGCCGCCGTCAAAAGAGCTTCTTGGCTTCGCTGGCGAGGAGGAGTTGCTGCTGTTGTAAGCAGAGATGTTGACGCTGCTCATCCTCGGCGAGTAGTGATCTTCTTCTCGGCCTCTCATGCTGTGGTGTTGCAGCTCCTCTTTAAAGCTTCGCTGCCGCCGACCGACGCTCGGTGGCCCGGTGGTAACCGTGGACGAGGAACGGAGGCGGAGGCGGAGGCGGCGCAGGCGGTGAGGAGGAGATGGAAGATGACCTGTATGGGCTCCTCCGCTTGGTCTTGCCGTAGTACTCCTCCTGGCTGGCCTTGGCGTAGTACTCCTCCTCCTCGTTGGCCTTGGCGTAGTACTCCTCGTTGGCCTTGGCCAGCGTCTCCGTGTTCATGGACGACGCCGGGGACAGCCTCTTGGGGGACGGCGAGGGGCTCGGCGACGCGGGTCGGCGCGCATCGAGCCTCCCGGACCGCGACCGCCACGGGATCGGCGAAGGGAGCACGGTCTCGTCGCGGGCGCAGCCTGACGCCGAGTCCCGAGAGCTCCGACGCGGGCGCGTCTCGACATCCCCGCGTTGGCGTCGCCCTGTGCCGGCTGCGGCTTCAGCGTCCGGACGGGCAGCGACAGCGGCGCCTGCGCGTCCGCGGCCTGCCCGATCCGAACCCCGCCGCCTCCAGTGGACACGACGACGACGGGGTCCACGGGCCGGTGCAGCGCGCTCCACGAGCTTGCCCTGCCACCACCCCCGCCGCCAGCACCGGGAGGGCTGTCCGGCACCAGCACGTCGTCGTCGTCATCGAACGGCGCGATCGAGTCCCTGAACATCCGCCACGCGTACCTCGCTTCCGCCTTGGCAACAGGTTCCGGCACCCCCACGGCGGCCTCCTTCTCTGCTGCTGCAGCTGCGGCGGCCGCGGCGCGTCCATCGTCGTCGGCGCTGTTCTTGCGGCTGAAGAGGCCGTACGATACAGCGATGCCAACGAACAGCAGGTGCAGCAGCTCCCACGCCTTGGCGAGGAACGCCTGGCCGGGTCCTCCCCGGCCCCGACGTCGGGCGCCTGCGCGGGGAGCAGCGGCAGCAGCGCGACGCAGAGCGCCAGCACGGCCGCCCTGAACGGAAGCTCTGCAGCACAGAAGCCGCCTGCTGCTGGGCTGCCATCGATCAATTCAATCAACAAGGGAAAAGGAGAGGCGCCCAACGTGACGCGCCGCCTCTTTTAAGCTTTTTCGCTTTGCCGCCGATCGCTGCTGCTTTCCGCTCGTCGTCGTGGTGGGGGTGCGTGCAGCGGCCGGTGCTCTGCTCCCTCAGACCCTCATCACGTACCAAATAAAACTTAGGAGCCTCGGCTTTATTTGCGGTGTATCAATTCCTCCCGCTGGCTTTTGGTTTGGTTCTCTCTCACGGCCGGCCTCACCACCCCAAGCACCGATGCTGCTGTCACCGTGTGGATGGGTGATCCGTCGAGGTGGTCGTGGTATCTTTTGTGCTTGTTCCGTTCCGGTGGCGCGGCCGGTTTGAGACGGCGACTAGGGAGGAGAATTGCTTAGCGGGAAGGGAGGAATTTGAAGCAGGTCGTACAACATGTAGATATAGACTCCGGAAGCTCCCTCCGGTCGAGGTAGGAATGATGGAGCTGCATGCATGCGACGCGATGCGATACGATGCGTGGATGTCAAGCGTGATGGTGAAGCTCATGTTGTCGTATTGAGATGCCACGCCACGAGAATCTATCCCCCACTTCCATTGAGACTTGTTTTACGCCAACGAATCACTGCTTGAGTCTGCATGAGACGGTAAACCACTAAACCGATAGATGGAATCACTCGACAGTGCTACCAAAGACCAGCTCCATGCATGACCTGTTGATGATGAATCTCTGACGGCGCACGTACGCTTTTGCATAGCTTTAAAGTATATTTGGACGACTGACTGATCAAGTGGCAAAGTTCAGGCAAGCCATTACTACCATTACCATTGAGCTAATAGTTCCTATAATCCTAAGTTTGTATATGTGCTACCTAAATTCCAAAACCATATATTTGATGAGGTTTCGTTTCCCGAACTTGCATGTATCCATATGGTTAATCTCAATTCTAAATCTGCAATAAACACTTCAAGATTCTTGCTATAGTGGGAGGGAGGAACCAGGAGTGAGATAGCTAGTGTTGATTTTCAACGTATCATTGTGGCTCCAAGTGTTACCTTAACCATCCATTTTTCTTTGAGATTTGTGCTCATAGGGGAAGGGCCGGGACATTGCCTCAAGATTCTTGCTATAGTGGGAGGGATGAACCAGGCGTGAGATAGCTAGTGTTGCTACACGACAGGGGTGGAGCTACAGGCCTCTTCATCAGGGTCAATAGACCCCAATGGATTAGGGTAAAATCAATGGAACATCATTGTTTTGCTCTTTTATAAACTCTAATGACCTCAACCTGTAATATTGAAGACCTTGACGAGTCTTTCTCATTCTATTCTATGTAAATAAAGTGTGAATTGGTCTACACGGGCATGTGGCATGTGTACTTGCCTTTCCCATACTGTGCTATGTGAATACTAACAAAGTGTGAGTTGGAGAGGGAACAAAGGAATAAGATGATGTGTAGGTCATTAGTTCATTGATGAATCAAGTGACATGGGTCATATGTATTTCATCCGTTTTAAAATTTAGGTCTGAATTTAAACTTATACAAAGCTTAAACTAAGTTTATAAGAAGTAAACTAATACTGCCACATCCTAGCTATAGAATATGCAGTTCCAGTTTTTTTCAAATTATCTAAAATTTAACCAATTTAATACAAATGAATAGCATTATCTGTAACAACATCAAATAAATGTACTATGAAAAGTATATTTCACGATACGTATAAGCTTGATCAAAGCTAAATATTTGACTTGGTACTCTATTAAAATTATTTATGGACAAAAAGTATTTGAATAGATAGAGAACATATGTCAAGCAAATTGATTAGAGAAATTGGACTATGAATGAACCATTTAGAGTGTGTTTGGTTTGGGAACCATGTGGGATGGGGGTGACTCTATCCTGGTTTTTTGAATTGTGTTATTGGGTTGGACCCATGCCGCTTTAATTATAGGCTTTGATTTGCAAAATTTGTAAACTATTTCATTAGATGTGGTTGGATTTTGAACTCTCTTTAGAAATCGATCTCTAGGTCAGGTTGGTTTTGATGTGTGACACGCAAAGTAGAGGCGAGCCAATTTATTAAGTAGTAAACTATTTCTCGCCACCATTAAAAAGACATTTTTTTTTGTAGTATAGCAATTGAAACATCTTTGATTACCAAACTAGGGAGACACTACCTATCTGGCGACATATTTTTGTTAGCCAAAATCTATCAGATTCACTTGCAGACCCGTTAGCACATGCAGACTCAAAACAAAGTCGACAATACACATCTTCAAGCACCATCAACGTCCTAGAATTAGACAGATACAAAGTCAACAAAATCTGTTGATAAATAAATAGCAAAACTCATCAAAATATAAAGCACATGAGCAGAAATGGAGAGCACATGTGGGAGCAGTTCCTTCCCGCATTGGAAAAATGTTAGCCTCCATTTTTTTTTTTCTACTTAGTTACTCTATTTGCGCCGGCACGGAGATTTTTCTCAATGCACATGTTGATGTGTGAGAGAGAGAGAGGCGAAGTGGCAAAAGCGGCTACATGCAATCCCTTTTTGATGAGAGGGCGATGGAATCATGAGAGATCATGCATGTGTGGATAGTCTTAGGCCCCTGTTTTGGTTTAGAAAAGTTACTATGACTTTTTTTACCCCAGGGACTAATAAAAAAAATCTCTCTAAGAGTCTTTTTGAGACTAATAGGGAAAAAGTCCCTAAAAGTCCATACCTGTTTAGTTTTTCAGGAACTTTTTTTAGTCCCAGGACTAAAAAGCCCTCAACCAAATAGGGCTTTAATCTTTCTTGTTTGCTAACGTGGAGCCTAATGTCCTTTGTTGTGCGTGTCCTCGGTATTGAGAGGATGTCCTTACTCGTTAGATATACACAGAACACATGACATGAGAAGGACGGGGCGCCAGATCATCGGAATTCAGAATGTTGGCATGCATGCGATTCGGCGTGATGCGGTTAACAGAAAAGATTCCCCTCCTTTGGCTTTTGGGTCGCGTACGCTAGCTAGAGAGAGCGCTTTCGCTCATGCATGCATGTTGCACGTTGTGGTGGATCGTGGATGGCGCCACCCAGAAAACTCCGCTGCTCACCCGCGCGCGCCCACACTTTTCTCCGCTGATCTCGCCGAGTCGCTACTTCAATGGGATGCTCCCTCTCCTCGTTTTGCCGGCCACTACTTGACTCGGCAGCCGCCAGCCGACGAGCATCGCTGTGTCTCGTCTCCTCATTTCCCATGGTTTGATTTGAATCGGTAAAAAAGGAAGAGAAAACTATGCTCGTTTGCCAAAGTCTCACATACGCGCGCCGATACTGATAGGTGATCGCTAGTTTTGTGGCGTCGAGCAAGAGAACCAAAATTCTAGCGTGCTTGCTTCACCATGCATGCAAAAAATGCGCCGGTCGACGACTCGTCGTCGTTGAAAAAGTGCGACGACTCCTTTTGGCCATCCGTTAATCGCATCGATCTCCTGTCCTAATTCAGATCGGGTTTACTGCTGAACTCTGTGAATACACACTCATCAGCTAATTAAACAAAGTCTTGTTGCATGCCTAAAGTTTGTAGCGGTGTACTTTCTTTTTCCTGTGCTGCAAACTTTTAGCGAGCACTCTCTTATCGCATCGGAATCAGATGTGCCACGTCCGTCCTACGTTCGTCGGCGAATCCCGATCGACCCTAAAGCGTTATGCAGCATGCATAAACAAACTAACAAAAGCTACTAGTAGTAGTACTCCTCCGTTTCATAATCTTTGCAATTTTTTCTCTCATATAAATCGCGTGTTTGATCTCTCGTCTTATTCAACTTTTTTAATAAATATTACCACTTTTTATGACTTATTACATCACTAAAGATATTGTAATACTAAAGATATTGTAATACTAAAGATATTGTAATGACGTTTTGTTTGTTTTATAATTTATATTAAAAAATTAAATAAGACGAGCGAAGTCAAACACGATTTATATGAAGTCAAAAGAATTCAAAAGTATTGTGGAACGGAGGGAGTACAAAGCAAAGCAAACGGCCGGGCACGATTAGAGCCGCGGCGACAGAAGCTTATCCCAACGGATTAAACAAAGAGCAAGGTGATTAATTAGTCACTTAAGCATGCATGGCCATAAGCAGAGAATCAGTCCGGCCGTGTCGTCACTAACACACGTTAGAGAGTAGCTATCTTCTTGCTCAAAAGAAGTGGTAGACTACGAGTAGTTTCAGTGCGATTCCGGAGTGAGCAGAGCAGGCGTGATTACGCAGGAGCCAGAGGACGGACGGTAGGGTGGTTAGGGCTCTTGGCGTCTGAGCAACGCGAACAATGGGATTAGAATAAATTAAGGATGTATGTGAGATGATTATATTTCAGTAGCATTACAATTTACAAATAGTACAATAGATCACAAGCCAAAATGATTCTATGATTTGTTTGAGAGAGCTGTCTAAACGGCATCCAGTCCAATTGTTGAATGACATATATATGTAATTAATCGACGGCACCTCTACAGTTGAAAAATTACTCTATACAAAATTGTTCTCATACTCGAAGATTATCTATATCAACTGTTAATCTTTTTTTTTCTCGCTTTCTCAATCCTAAATCACATATATAAGAACTGTGGGCTTGTGGCGGCGCCAGTGGGTATTCTTGCTATGGATTCATATATACATATTATTACGAATTTGCAGTGCATAATTTTGTTTATATATATGGAATAAGTCTCATGCATCATCCTGGTTCTGCCATTGTATAAGATCAAAGCCTTATAGGTAAAGCAGAGGTTACGCGTCTTCAGTATTAGTCTGCACTTGGGCCTTAATTAATGAGTTATTGAGACCTAAGTGCGCCTAGAGTGGGCCTGTCGCCCAGAATTCGCGCGGGCTCAATTGGGAGTGACCACGATCACAATATAAACTGGGGGGTGAAAGATGGGCCGGGCTCGTCTCAGAAGGATATATAAGCCCAAGGGGAAGCGAGCAACCTATGTACGGTACAGGTTTTGTTGCTAAAAAAAGAGTACGGTACAGGTTTCCCTTAAAAAACCAATGTCTGACAAGATGATAAAAATGCGCATTTCCCATTTCAGCCCTGCACCACATATTCCCTTCGCCCTTTTTTTTTTCTTTTCTTCCAGGAATCAGGAGCCACGGCACCATGCATCGCCCGTCGGAATGTACCCTCACCTCACCCCATAGCAGCCTTCTGAGAATCGGCTGCTCGCCTGCTTACATTCCGTTTGGTCTGATGCAAATTTGTTACTGGTTCACGCTGCAGACTGAACTGATGACGTTTTTGTTTGCGTGCGTGTAGGTGGTTGGCACCAGAAGGACACACGCGGAGATGGGCGAGGGGGTGAAGTGAAGCAGAGGCTCACGGCGGCGGCGACCTTGGAGGGAATCTGAACCAAGTGTCACTCGCTTAGTTGGCGTTCTTGCAGAACCTGAACAGATTCTGAACCAAACACCTACATAACAGAAGTATTTCATTTAACGGTTTTAAAGAAAACATAGAAACTCTCAACCAATTCTGCACAAATATATGAAAGCAAGAAAAAATCATAAACACAAAAGCTAAAATACATATTCACTGCTCTAGGCGAACATATCTGAATATTCATTACTTTAGTCATTCAATCAATTTATGTCCTAGATTCATCACTGCTGCACTCGAAGAAGTTGGCAGAGGTAACAGGCCTGCCCATCAAGAAAAATAACACTGCTAATAATTTGGAGAAGAATGAGAACCGAGGGATGCAAAGGCATGCTCCCAGAAGATAGTTCTGAGCTGCCAACCGAAGACAAGGAGACACATCTGCCCGACAAGTACGAAGATGAAACTTCTGTTGACGGTGGTAGCACGGACGACTCCTCTGAGGATGATCCTGACTGCTGGGAACAAGACGAGTTCAGTAGCAGACAGCAGAAACGTGTAGCAAGACAGTCTTTTTCTCCGTTTCAATCTTTTGTAATTTTTGACTCATATAAAGCGTGTTTGACCTCTCGTCTTATTCAACTTTTTTTAATAAATATTATCACTTTTTTGTTATGACTTATTACATCACTAAAGATATTGTAATGACGTTTTGTTTGTTTTATAATTTACATAAAAATTTGAATAAGATGAACAAATCAAACACGGTTTATATGAGTCAAAGAATTACAATTATTGTGGAACGGAGGGAGTGGAGAATTGAGACGGTCTGAACAAATCTGGACACACATGGAGCAGGCTAAGGTTCAGGCCATGACTTGTGTTAGATTTTTTCGAAGGAGACTCAAGAAACACGGAATGGGAGCACGCACCAGAAAACTGGTGAAAATAGTGGTGCCTGGCATTTTGGAGAAGACGGCGATAAGACGATTCACCAGCCTCCTGCTTCGCGAAGGATGACCCGTCTAGTTCGGGCCTGAAGCTGTGTGGTGAGAGGAGATCGAAGACGTCCGTCATTGATTTGTGAAGACGTCCTTCTGCAGCAGATGTCAGCATTTCTCAGCTTCTCAGGTCTGAAAACAGATTTTCAGAGCTCTGGAAAATGTCTCAGGCCCTGTTCTTGGGCTTTATCGGTAGGTCGGCGATATTTTTCTCACCGGCATCAGCCGCCGGCCAAAGCCAGCCGCGATCTTTCTCTCACAAAGCGGCGCCAGGTAGGGACAGCCCGGCCGAACAGACTTTCAGTCTATAAATTTGGACCATACTCCGTGGATGTAGAGGAGGTTGAGGCCACTGCCGCCGTCCATCGGCACCTTCCCGAGTATGTCCGTTCACGCAGCAATCTGGACCCTAGGCTATCGAGCAGAATCGTTCGGACACATGGAGATGCACAGCGCACCAGGTTTGACTGAGGTTGAACCAAACAAACAACCCAAAAATTTCCTGGAATCAAAATAGCATAGAGGAGAAGAGACGGTGGCGGGTTGTGGTCAAGCGTGCGTCGTGACCAACCACCGAAGAACCCTGACGAGAAACTGGAACCACACGCAAGAAGACCCCTGCGGCCTGCCAGTTTCCTCTACAAGTGTCGGTTAACACTACCGCAAGAGAGACCTGTCTCCAACGATGACTGTTGAAATGGTGTACTCTCCTCCGTCCATTTGAGTTTTGTCACCCGGATTCCGCGCCATCTTATTCGATCACCGTCTTATTCAAATTTTTTTGTACAAATATAATTTATTTTGTTACGACTTATTTTGTCAATGAAGATACTTGAATATTGATTAATTTATTTTATGATTTGCATAAATATTTTGAATAAGACGGATGGTTAAATATGAAGTTCAAAAGTCAAAAACGACAAGAGTGAGTATGGCCAAAGCTCAACTGGATTTTGGATTGCGCTGACCGCAGAAGAACTGCAGCAACAGCAGAGTAGCACCATCACACAACCCAGTCACTGCAATGCCTGCATGCAGACTTGTCTGTTCTTCTAGAAGTCTGAGAAAGACAAGAATAGTAGATCTAAAATGCAGAGCCGGTCCGGTCCCAGAACGTAGCAGCAGCGCGATGATTAGCCGTAAGCACCACTCTGCCACCCTTTTCAATCAGAGACTGCATTTGTGCTGGCAACCCACAATGACCACAAACGACTTGCAACAGCTGAATCAGTAAGGTATCATGATTGCATGTAATACGTACAGCTTGGGAAAAGTTTGAGCAAAGTGAGCGCAAAAGCAGGGAACAAACCAGCAAGGTGTCCCAGGGCTAAGCATTTTCTAATCGGAAACCAGAGGCCGTCAGCTTTGCATGCAGTTTTCGCTCCCGGAGTTAAGCTGAGGCCGTCCGCGTGGGCTCCCCTTCCCCGCCGGGTCAACAACGCAACGATCTTCTCCTCTCATCTCCCCCCATTAGATTAATTAGCGATGCATTGCCAAATGATTAGATTAGGGCACGGCAGGGCAGCAGGACATGGTGGGGGCTGGTGACTGGATACGCGTGTGCAGAGGGCGTTTAGTTTAGTGTAGTGTTCCCCCGCACATGGGGTGTTGGGGGAAATGGTCGTTAGTTAGCGACTAGAGGCTAGATTAGTGTCGGATTAGGCCACCAGGGGCTACTGGAGTGGAGTGGAGTGGAGAGTCTCTATAATTGTGAGTGAGAACAAGTCACGCACGCACGCCCGGATCTAACCAGAGATTGCGCTGCGCCCCGTGCCTCGGAACCAAATCATGAAAGCACACCTGCACCTACTGCTGCTAAGCTATAGTTTAATCTCTAATCATGGCAGTGCTTTTGCTAATGCTGGAACTAGTGCTACGTACGTACTCGTGGGTATACTAATCAACCAAATCTTTGTTTGCTCATAATCATGTGGAATTAATTAATCATGACTTGTTTAGCGCGTAGGAATTCCACGTGAATACTCTTGCTGAAATACGGGTGATGAGCCCGATCCAAAAAAAAAAAAAAAAAAACTTCGCTTGCTCTCGCCCCATTTCTCCGAAATCATGCCAATTTGGTTCACGAATTCCTACGAGATCGTTTTGTCAGTAGGCAGATGGTTCATGGATCCTTTTTTCCTGCCGTTGAAATTCAGAATTCAATTCAGTGACCTCATTTTACGTTGTTTTCAGTGAGATCCGTTGGACAGGATATTTCGCCGCAATATACTCCTCGGCTCGCTGGAATTTGACCGGAGGTTGCAGAAAACTTTGGCCTGCATGCCCATGCCCGCCCATTTCAGACGGCGCAACTCCCCTGGCTGCCGGTTTATTCAGCGGCACATGTGAACCCTGCCGTGCTGCGTGCGTGGTGACCAGACCAGAGACAGCCAAGGGATCCTCACGTTCTTCGGTTCTTGTGGTCTGGTCTCGTGGATGACATGACGCCAACCTTTCACCTCCATTCTTGTTGGGTTCCAACATGAATTTCCATAGACCTGCTACTAGTACGCTGCTTCGTGAAGAATGCTTCAACGATAAGAACACGGGGAGGAAAAGCAGGGAGGTTTCGTCTTCGGACTCGAACATCGACGTCAGAAACTTGAGACTTTGGTACTTCGGACTGTAAAAGTAATTACTACAACGTAATGATTGCACTAATCCAATAATTCAGTACGTACTGGAATTCAGAGTGGTTGTACGACTGAAAAATCATGTTTAGGCAATGTGGCTGCACTCTGAACAAGCAACAAATATCAAAACAACTGACATCGTTTTCTCGATCGGGCCATTCACCCGTTTTTCATTAAAAGGTAGTAAAACCAAATCTAAATACAAAGACTAAACTATGATGCCGAGTGGACATCACTGTCAGCCTCCAAAGAAGAAAACCAAAGAAGCCCTAAAACAACCGACATCGTATATATATGCAAAGTAGCTAGTAAGACTACTGCATCACTTATGAGTTATGACTTATGAGTACAAGACATAAGACATCGTTATCTATTTTCAGCAAACAAAACAGTGCGAAAACAGCAAAGATTATATAGGACTAATAAAAACTAAGACTAAGCTGCAGGTATAATAAAAGGCAAAAAAAAGAGAGATCCAACCCCTAATTAGCACTAGCTACATAGCTAGCAGTAGCAATTAGTAGCTAAGCGCATCCATCCATCTCATGCCCGTCGATCATGACCTCCGGGCCGGGCCGTCGACGAACACGGGCCGCACAGGAAGAGGGCCCCAGAGCCCTGTGGGGGCGCGGCACGGCCAGGGCCAGCCGCCTCGTCGGCAGGCGCGGAGGCGAGGCGCTCGCAGGAGGGGCACATGGTGAGCGTGGTGGGCGGCGGCATGCGCGCGTAGTGGTGCGGCGCCACGAGCTTGAGCGCGCGCAGCTCGCCACCTCCCGCTGCAGCCGCCGGTTCTCCTCCGTCAGCGTCTCGCAGCAGCGCTTCAGGAACTCGCAGTCCACCTCCGTCTGCTTCAGCTTCGTCCTGAATGATATATGATCAATGGGGACGATTAAATTAGGAGATGATTAAATTAAGACATGAAATTACCTGGTTAATTATCAATAATTGTTACAAAGGGGTTGTTGTTTTCTTTACCTGGCTCTGCGGTTCTGGAACCAGACCTCGACCTGACGTGGCTTCAGGTTCAGCTGCTTCGCCAGCGCCGCCTTCTGCTTCTGATCACACAGAAAAAGAAACGGTTATATTAGATTTCCTCAAGAATGAAGTTGATCATTTTTTTATATATACAGTAATTCTGAAACTGACTATGAACGAACGCATCGTCGAATAGAGTGATTATACACGTACGGGGTTGAGGGTGTTGTGCTCCTTGAAGCTCTCTTCGAGGACGGCGGCCTGGTCCTTGGACAGGCGGAGCTTCTTGCGCGACCCAGCGCCGGCGCCGGCGGAGTCCTCGTCGTCGCTGCCGGCGCCTCCGGCTCTCGGGGTGTGGTCGGCGGCCTCTCGATCCACTTCTCCGCTGCTCCTCGCCGGCGCGGCGCGCTTCCCGCTGAGGCTGGACAGCGTGCTGTTGGGCGACGACGCGCCGGGCTCCTCGTCCTCGCTGCAGCTACCCCTCCGGCTCCGGGTCTCCCCGCCGCCGGTAGTGGGGGCACGGTTCACGTCGATCCCCACGCAGGAACGGCATCATCTCGTGGCCGTGGCACGTCGACGGCGCCTGCTGCTGCTGTTGATGCGGCTTCCTCTCCAGAGATGATGGATCCATCATCATCATCCCTGCATGCATGCGCGCGCGTGGTATCTCTGTCAGGACCAGAGAGGAGAAGAAGAACGGCGGCGATCGATCGATGTCCCTGCAAAACATGCATCGTGCATGATGTGTTGATCTACATCTACTCACCGGAGGAGGGAGAGAAGAAGAGACCGGCGGGGCCGTTCCACCACTGCGGCGCGGGGAGGGAGGAGATGGGCGCGGCGCTGATAGTTCGCTGTTGCTGCTGCCGCGGCGGCGGCGGCGGCGGTGGGTCGACCTCGAGCGGGGCCGCGGTGGCGATGCCGAGGCCGAGGCTGAGGCTTAGCCCAAGCCCGAGATGGTTGTCGTCGTTCCCGTACCGCTCCTCATCTCTCGCATTAACCGCCATCTCCATTGATGTTTCTCACTTAATTGAACTTTTTTTCCTTGTCGATGAAACCGTCTTCGATCGGTGTGGTGTGGCAGTGAAGAGGAAGGGGATGGTGTTGCTTTTAAAGATCGAGGACGCACACCGGGGGATAGGATACTTTGTGGGGAGGAGGAAGGAAAGGTCAAGGCAGTGATGATGAGGTGTTGGCAGGCGCGTCACCCTCGCCGGCGCAGCCCAATCATCAGCTCTGAACCTGGCCTGGCCGTGCCCGTGGGCGTGGGGGTCCCGGCAAGCAGGCACGTAGCCAAGGCAGTGGTGTGGTGGCGCTTTTGACTTGTCCCCGGGCTCTGGAATGGATGGATCAGCGATGCCTCCGCGATGGCGATCCGTGTTCCTTTCGACCCCTGTTGCTCCCACGACGCGACGCGCATGCGCTTGGCCCCGGCTCCGAAACCGTGCGCGGCAGGGCATCGTCGCATCGCAACCGGGTCATCGATCGGTGCCGCCAGGATCCCGGCGCTACTGAGCGATGCTGTGGCTAGTGTTGCTCCTCGTCCTTCCTCCACATGAAAGAAAGAGACGGTCTTTGCTCCCCTGCATGCCAAATGTTAAGTTGTACTATTATTAGACAAAATAAATCTGGTTGGTCAAAGATATTATTATCTACCCTACATTCCCTGGAATTCTTCTTTCTCGAAGAAGATCGTAGGAAAACTTGGTCAAATAACCAAATATGGCCTTAATTTGTTCCACTGCTAGTTTTTAATGGGGGTTTCAAGTTGTCTACTAGGACCGTAAGCCGCCGTACGTGGATCGAGAGCGCGGACTATACTGGCACAGTGGCACTGCCCACACGGCTGGGGTACACGTCTCTACAGCCGAGATCGACCTCACGGCCTCACCTTATGTCGATCGAGTATCTGGAAACAATTGACTTGGTGCGCCGTGCGCCGTCTCGTGCTTGATTTTCTGTCCATTTTACGTGGAGGCTGCTGACATTTACCAATAATCATCTAGACTAGAGTACAGTAAAATGGAACTGGAGGATTGCTGCTGTTGGAGCAAAATTTGCTCCGCAGTGAATGGTACTGTCACGGAAGGGATCCCACGGAAGTGGCGGAGCTGCTGTTGGGCGCAGCGCAGTGACATGAATGCGGATTGGGACGCACGGCACGGCAGACGTGATTGGGCCGTGGACAATTATGAGGTGTGCCCGTTGCCCCGGACGCATGCCGACGCCGAGCGGGCCTCGGAAGCCATCGCGCTGTCCCCTCGCGCGCAACCGGCACCAGCACCCGTCCCTGATTGTCTGCGCCGCCCGGCGCTGCAGCTGCAGCTGCCCCTGACCCACCCGCCACCACCCCACCCCCACCCACGCTGCTCTAGTGCTGTTGCTGTTTCGGTGGCCGACGTCGATGTGCAGCGGCCTGATGCGATGCGATGCCGGAGGGACCGCTAGCTTCTACTACCGGGCAACGGCGGCATGCCGGCATCGTCGACTCGACCATGCCTTTTTTTTTCTTTTTACACTGTAGTGTACTGGCCGCCGTAGATGGATGGCCTGTTACCCCTGTTTGCTGTCGTCGTCATCATCGACTCAATCATGAACCCGGAATGAGTTCATGATTGGGTCTCGGCACGGCCCACGCTTGATGATTGATTGGGAGTAGTATTTCACTTTTATCTTCAACATATATAGAGGAAAAAAAGGAAAGAGCAACCATCCCATGCGTGCACCGCCATAGTATCTTGCGGTCCTGCCTGCTCACCTGCCGTGAGGTACTCATATATCGTCATACGAGCCGAGCCACTGCTAGTGCGAACGAATCCGAGGCTCCGAGGTCCGAGCGCATGGGAGAGAGGAGAGCCTGAGCCGGGCGTGAGCATAACTGAGCTCGAGCCGGGATGGTTGCTGGGGCAGAACGTCACGTGGAGCGGGACGGGAAAGTGGGAGGAGGCCAGCCAGGGCCAAGGTCACGTGGACGCGCCCTTCTCGTCGGCCCCGCCGTGCGCCACGTCAAACCGCACCAAGGGCGGGAGCCACGCACGCCCCGGCCCCCAAGGGTGTCTGCCTTGCCCCGCGCGGCTCCGACAACGCCCACCTTCCCCAATCATTGACACTCTCGTCTCATCCACACTCTCGTCCGACCCAACAACTTGCAAATTCATCGGAGTATTTTTTTTCCATGAATATTAAAGCAAGTTGCATCCTCTCATTATAAAAATAAACAAAACTACCCGACCTCCATCGATCGATAGGAAACAAGAAACCTTGAAAAGCCATAAATTCCACCATCTAGGATCATCATCCCAAACGGATATGCCACGGATGCAAGCTCCGATCTAAACGAACAGGGCAATCTCACCATCCACCGTCGTCATCCTCGCACTCCATCACTTTTGTAAAAGAGGAGTGAAGCGCTAAAACTCCACATGCGAACATAATGAAATTGCGCCGCCGACACGTCGTCGAACTCAACGTCGTTGCCTTCACCGATTCGCCATGAGAGAACACAAGTCCAACCGACATCCGGATAGATATCGTTGGAAAACTAAATCTCACTCAGCCCATCGCCATGGCTGCATAGAACCACAACGAGACAAAGGAAGGGTCGGAGTACCTTATTCTCCATCAATGGTGATGTCCTCGTGTTGCCATCACCGCGAGGAAGCGACATGCTCCATCGATGATCTTGATGACGCCTTACGCCGTGGCCAATCTCTTCGATTGGATCTCGGAGAAACCTTGAAGACTTCGTTCTACTAGGAAAAAACTTATTAAAACGATGGATCCCCACTCCCTTCAACCACCGGCGTGATGCCGGAGGAGAAGGGAGGGGGACCAGCGGTGGCGGAAGCGGCCGGAGCCGACGGCGGCACCCCTAGGGTTTGGGGGCGGCGGCGCAACTCCCAGCCAGACCGTCTCGCTTTTATTCATCAGAGTATTTCCTTTTCTTTTAGTATATTTTATATAGATATATAGATAATAAAATCACAGCTACTCCGTCCACCGGTTCTTGAACATCGAATATGATCTTAGTTGATATTCTCCGAGGCAAAATATTCTGCACCGCAGCCTTTTTGCTTACGTACGTTATCCAAAGAAAAAGGTTTCTCACATTTATCCCATGTACGCATTGAAAAGTCCAAATTGCATTTCATGTTTTGAAAAGTCAAAGTCCGTGTCTTTTTTATAATGACTATCAAAAAGAGTGGATCATAAAATAATATATCGACAAAACAAAGATAAGTACATAAGATGGAGTAAGACATAAAACGACCTTAAAGAATAAGAGTACATCAAAAATAAAATGGTCATCTTGTTCCACCGATCATCCATTGCTTTCTAGTCAACCTGGGCATGGAAAACCGAGAATCGAGCCAAATTAATTGGAACCAAAACTGAATTAACTGAACCGATCAGTTTTGGTTCCAAGATCCTATGAACCAAAATTATACGATTAGTTCGGTTCTAGGCCTCAGTTAATTGAAATGACCTAAACTAACCGAATTATGTGAAGCCCACATACAGATCACATACACATACAACCCAGCCCAATATACCAATAGGCAATAGGGTAAACTCTAACACTCTCATCAGTCATCACTTGCTTGTTTGCGGCCCTAACCCCGCAATTTGTCGTCACGCCTCACGCGGCTCCTACGGTTGGCCCTCCCCTCCCGTCCACGCGGATCTCCACCACTCCCCTCCGCGACCACGACTTCGATCCCAACTCCCCAACGGTGGGACTCTATCCCACTCCCGCAATGGCGAGTGGACCCAGTTGCGGCGACCAGGATACCCATCGGCGCGTGGCGCTAGCCCGACTCCTCATCGGCACGTCACGACGGCGGCGTGACCCTAGCGACGCGCGTGTGATGGAGGTCAAAAGTATATTAATATAATATACAGGTAAGCTTTTCCACTGCTTTGGAAAAAATGAAGGTTCTAATGCATGTGTAGATTAAACAAATCATTCATAAGAGAACGACAGATAATTACATACCCAAGTAATGAAAAAATTTCAGAACTACACGAAATAAAACATTCAAAGACCAAGGGACTTGGCAAAGTTGATATTGGATCCATCAATTGCCTTTGGAGAGGAATTAGTCCAAATCGGTTAAAAGCTTCTCGGGCTCTTGGACGGGGGGCCATCGTCTTTTGCGTGGAGGTCATCATTGGCCTTCGTGCTAGCCTTTATAGCGCATCATGCAGTGCATGTTCCTGCTTCTTCACTTCTAAATTCTATCCTAGGCAGACGCAATCTCAAGTAACTGTTTCTCTTTCTTGTCTAGTTCCTGTAAGGCAAGGTTAAGCTTGTCAACTTCTTCGAAATCTCGGCCTTCTTCTTTTCAATTGCAGCCATTTCGGGCGGTGACCTTGAAATCATTTTCCTTAACTGAGAGCTCTCTCTTAACTTCACCAAGTTGTTGAGAAATACTACCTCCATTTCAAATTATAAGTCGTTTGACTTTTTTGACTTTAAGTTTGACCACTCGTCTTATTTAAAAAATTTATGCAAATATAGTCAAATTTAAGTTATTTTTGAAGATTTTTATTAATAAAGCAACCCATGAAAAAGAAATGAAAATTTACACAAATTTTTGAATAAGACGCAGTGGTCAAACTTAGGGGCAAAAGAGTCAAACGACTTATAAATTGGGATGGAGGGAGTAGTTACCAATTTGTCCAACATAGCTTTGATCTTGGAAATGCTAGGAAAACTCCCAAGGAGGTTAGTCGAAGTGAGTTGTAGAGTGGCACATCACTCCGGGTCTTTTAGTGTGGTAACATCCAACACATGGAGAACGTTTTGTACCATCGATGGGGAGTCGCAAGAAATATCTTCTCAATCTCGGATGTGTCCATGCTTTGTGTATCCTCAACAAGCAGTTGGCTAGAGGATGGAGGGTCAAACTACTGTCCAAATTTACAAAACACACTCAAATCCGGTTGAAAGCAAAGCCCATTTAGTTGAGAAAAAATAGAATCTATAATGATCTATGGATTCTATACTCCCAAACTAAATTGTCATTCACTTACTAGTAAATCATGACCATGTGTGAACAAATATATCTATTAACAATGTTCTCTTTAATTATAATCCAAATTGATCGACTCACGTAACAAATTTAGTCCATTACATTAAGCCATAAAGAGCTGAATTCATCTATGACATACAAAAAATCCAATGGGTTGGACAACTATCTGTTGGAAGCACTCACACAAAATGGAGATGGTAAATATAAAACTAGTCTGGTAAAATACTCTTAGGAAGAGAAACACACAATAGTAAAATACTCATAGGAATAGAAACACATAAGAGTTATTGTGGCAACACAAGACTATGCCATTTTCTCTTAACACATACCGATTACATATCCTATTATTTAAAGACACGTTAAAGGTAGGTCATTCCTTTTTTTTTACGACGATGATCTTCCATTGATTAGGAAACAACGTGATTACAATCTTTGGTCATCAATTAGCTATACAAGATGGGGCTATTTGCCACTCACCCACCCTATTGCTATCCGAGAGACCTCCTTAGCCAAGGTATGAGCTACAAAATTACATGATCGACTAGCATACCTTAGAGAAAAACATTGGAAAGTAACACTAAGATCTCTAATATTCTTGATGATCGGAGATATGTGTGATCGTTGCATCTTACCCATCTCCCAAAGCATCATCAAATCATAACTATTAGTTTCAAAACACATATTATGGATGCCTAGTTCAATAGCAAGGGCTACTTTGTTTCTGAATGTGTTGGCCTCTATTGTTATTCCTTATGAGGTGCTCAACTAGTCACAAAGAGGACCGAATCACAAGCTACTTAACTCATACGCTAACTACATGCATGACTCTTAAACATCGGCCAACCACATAATCTATTCTTTTTAGAAACGCCTCCTCCTGCTGGATGTGATCCATGACTAGGACAATCTTCAAACAACAATTCCCTACATGGCTGACCCATTAACATTTGCATGCACTCACCTCCTGGCCAGGCAATCAGCTCACTACTCACTTTTGATTTGCCCGCAATAACATGTAGCACGCACACGATACTCACATAGACTAGCCAGTTATTTGCCAAACGAAATGTGTTGCTAATGCCAAACCAATAAGATTAATCTAACATGTCCTCCTCTAAGTAGGGAACGATAACATCGTGCTGGTCTTTCTAGTAGTATTTTGATTTTGCAAAATAAATCTCAAGTCTATTGCAAGAGAGAATAAGTTTCATATCATCCTACTATATCTCACATTCCAATGACTTAGAGTAAAATGGGGATTCCTATTAATAGGTTGCTCCCAATTTGTAAGATTTTGAGGAATAAAATGTAGCCAGAAGCTAGGTGGAAGTGGCTCTTCTTCTCTTCTTGTGTGTAGCTTGATGATATATGAGAGTGAAGGATCTCTCCTTATATAGCAGAGGGTTGGGTCAATTGTGGAACAAAGCCCACGCCTGGTTGTCGCCTCTGCCAACCGCCTTTGGCCAGTAGGCCTTTGGATGCACAAAGGCCTCTATTGAGGTGTGGACTCGCCCGATTGAGGTAATTAAGTTAGTTGGGCATCTTCCCTTTTCTTCCTTGTTTTGCTTTAGGCCAAATGGAGCTTTGCCATTTCTTTATTGTTTTCTTCACTTCCGGCCCACTTTGTGTATGTTTTCATTCTGCAAAACATGTGAATCCACCAAAATTGTGGAAATGGTTAGCTTGCAGCCCTATCTAAGTTGTTTTCGATGAATTCTATACTATTGTCGATGAGGTAAAATATGAGATTAAGTATCGCCAATAGGCTGCTCCTTATTCATCATCGGCGGTCATGAGCCTCCCCCCGTCAAATCAGATCCAAGCGACACCTCTTCCTCTATGCCCTAAATCTAGCAATGCCCCCCACCCCTTCCGACCGGTGGCGGTGGCGCCGGGGCTTCCACTCGATGGCGGCAAGGGCTTCCCTTTGGCTTCCACGATGCCAACGATAGCCAAAAAACACAAAAACAACCACATACATGTTGGCGGCAGCCATAACACGGAAACAACCACATACTTGAAACAACCACAACCACTAATCTAGTTGGTGGCGGTAAAACAAAATATCATGCATCATTAAGCGATTAAATCTCTTTATACAATATAATTCAAGAGTGTCTCGTAGACAATATTCATATATAAGAGAAATGGTAGTAATCTTTTTAGATAATGGAACAAAGTTCTAGCTTATATCATCCACGAGATAGTACACAACTTCATGTTAGGATACAAAATGAAGCCATAAAGCTTACAAACTAATAGGAAACAATGAAAAAAAAAAAAAGTTGAGCTTTGAGAAAGAGCACAACAAAGAGCACAGGGGAAACACTACTAGCAATATAAACGAAAGTGATAATTAACCTAAAAGGACCTCTAAAATATAAGGGTACATATATATGAAATAGGCGAAATAGGCGGTTGATACCTACTCGGTGTTTGAAAATTATATTGCTTTTATCTAGAAACACCCCCATCATTTAAAAGCTTATAATATCATTAAAAATCACTTGCCACTTTGTGAGATATATTTATTTTTGTGGAAGCGATGCCAACCACATGCACGACCCCCTACCTAGACACGGTTTTCGGGAGTCGCAACCGCCGAGGACATCAACGCCACTTGTTTGATTTTAGCTAATTGATGAAACCCTAGGACTAACCTTATGCTAAGTGATTGAATTAGATATGGTGGTCCTAGCCAAGTGATGGAGCAAGAGGATCACATTGGATGGATGGTGATGAACTAAAATATGATCAAGCGCTCATGCTTGGAAAAAAAGAAAGAGAAAAACATAAATGGACTAAATGCAACGGTATAAAAGTAACAAGACCATTTTTGGTTTACACTCGAGACACCATAAAAGGTGTGAGTGATTTAGGATCGATAGCCACACTTTTTAGAGGGGAGCTAGCTCTATTAGTTATTGTGGTTGTTGTTGATGCTCACTAACTCATATTTTTACGCATCAACAATTCATGAAAAAGGACTAAAAAGATAAATCAACAATAGAATAGGGCTTTGGACTAATGATTTCCCACGAGTTTTGGTAAAGTTGTGATTTGCGAGGGACTTAACAGGAAAACAGCGTAATTAACGTGTCATACGACCGACGCAAGCGTAATGCAATCCAACTCCGAAACAAGTCTAGAAGGCTCCGGATTACTCCCGGCGTGAAGCGAAACTTAACACCCAAGAAAACATCATCTAGAAGACTCCGGAAGCCACGGACGCGGGGACCAGTGGGCCACACTGCGGGCGGCCCGAACCTAAAAACAGCCCGCCGGCCGGCCTCCCCGCACCCGCGTCGCCCGGCTTCCGAAGCTTCCTCCACCGCCTCCGAGATGCAATCTAATCCACTCGTTTAATGTCGGTTTGATCCGATGGTTACGGTGGAGCACGTGATGCCCTCTCCCGACTATATAAGCGGCCCCGGGCTCCCTGTTTCATAATGGATCACGAAGCCTCAAGTCATCATCAAGTAGAAGATCAAGTTGAAGCCAAAGGCGGGAGAAGAAGAGGAGTCACCAAGAGATAGGATAGCTAATTGTCGCTCTATATATAGATCTAGAGCCTAGTTTAGATAGAAAGTCGAGTTTAGAGAAGAGAGAGCGTGCGCTCCGGTTCCGGATCTGTAAGTTACTATGAATCAATATTATTGTTTTCATACACCTTCGTGCTATTTCATTACTATGCATGCAATTAGTCTATTTTTACTTTATTCTAGTCATAGCATATTTGATATGATCATTAATCATGATAATTCAACGCGCTTATTCGTAGAGCTCCTAGTATATTACTCGAGTGTGCTAGGTAGTAGAAAGTATGTAAGCATGGTGCTTAGATATAATTTACTTAGCGGATTCACCTTATATGCTTAGGGTCGGTGTGGTAGATCGTAGTGGTGACAAACACTATTGAGTCCTTTGCAATCCATCCCGTATGTAAGCCTAGTCGATAATGGTTCTTGGGATAATCTTGTTTCGTTCTGATTTTCTTAAGTAAATCTTGAGTGCACATTCTTATTTATGGTTTTGATTTATATATGATTTTATGCTATGCCCATTTTAAAACCATTTAATAGATTCTTTGTATGCTACCTAAGAACTGTCCCTTTGTCTTAAATCCAATCCTAATCTCACTAGGAATTAGTTTTATGCTATACTCACCACGTGTGTGCCTCTCACTGTCTCATATACCTTATTGCTATTTATTATTGGCTTACCTTGTTTAAGTATATGCCGACTACCAAAATCTCATTAGTCTTCTATCTTTGTCTTTAATCATTTGAACCACCTATCATATCTTCCTTGTGGATACGATATATATTTAAAACCCTCCGGGTGAAATGCTCTTTGGACATCCGTGCGCTTGCGGATCAGTAAATATTTCTCTGTAAGCTAACAAATACCAACAAACATTTCGGCGCCGTTCTTGTCGGGAAGATTTTGATAGCTACTCTTTTGATTATTGATGGATGAATATTAAGTGTGGATTTTGCTACTTAGCACCTACGCTTAAAACAGATTTACCCGTGTATTGTCTATTAGTCTATCTTATGCGGGGTAATTGATTAAAACTTCCGGCGACCTACGGTAAGAGAATCCGGTGTACCTGAACTTCATGAACCATTAACATTGGAACCCCCGCCCAAGTCGTCATCACAAGAATTCAAATCACATCTTCAAGTGACGGATAAAAGCCGCACAACTCACAAATTCTATTTGTGAGTGAAGGTAAGTATATGATCGAACGTGAGACGGTCTTGCTCATGGACTTTAAACTTTTGAGTAATTATCCTCTTTAAATTTCCCATAGCATGTTTACTTTCATCCATGCATTCAATCCATCTGTTCATGTTGTCCCCATAGTGAATCCATTGCATGTTTAAATTCCTCGCCTTTATATACCTATTGCATCTAAAAAAAAAAGAAATTAAAAATATTAGTCTCACCATGATCATACCCCTTCATCTCTATAATACTTTTATGCTACCTCTGTTTGCTATAGTATGCTTAAGTTTTGAAGTATCTTCATACACCTTAGACATGATGCTTAGTTTAATTTGTTTTCATGGCTCAAGTTAAACATGGTGTTTAATTTGATTCCTGAAACCGCAAGGTGTGTTGATTTCGTTTCTAAAAGCTTTTAAATTAAACGTGGTGTTTAGATTAAATTGCCTTCTTAAATTGAGTTGGACATTATGTCTAGGTTGATTTTTGACCGATAGTATACTTTAGTAGATTCTGGTTATCTTTGTTAGACTAACCCCCGTTAAAAATTATCAAATCCAATTTAGAAAAGGAAATTAACTACGCAAGGTATGTGACGAACTCCAACAACTCTGCGCAAAAGAAGACTCAACTCACTCCTTATGAAAGGACGAACCGTAAGTGCCTAAATACTCAATTTGTCTTACGTCATAAGTTACCTTTGCCTTAGCCACGCTTTTAGTGCAGCCGCTTCATAAAAAATAATAATAATAATAATAAAAACAAAAACAAATATATATAATCGTGCTAAGTTTTTAAAGAACCATCATTATGTTAGCACGAATAAATCATATGGACAATAACCCTTTTTTCAATATCATTCTTTGTCCTTCGGATATATGTCCACTAATGCATTTGCAGGGGAAAGAATCCGTAGTGGGCACGTTCATGGACCTACCTCACTACCACTTCCACTACAAAAACAGAGGAGTACCAAGCCAAGAGGCCGATGAGAAGCGAGGATCAACGTCAACCTACATCATCTTGTCAAAGACTTGCTTGCTCTCATCACCTACACAAGAAATACACCGGTAGGAACGCACTCCAATCAATGACGGGCCAGTACAAAGAGAAGTCACAATAATGCCCTGAGACCATGGAGGGCAAGGTTGTCACCAATGAGGTTTCTCCCTTGATCATCAAGACGACCAGTGTGCTACACACCATCAAGAAGAACACTTCACACCACGTCGTTAGAGGACAAAGCTAATCAAGGAGGGACTCCAAGTTTACATCTCAAATGAGCATCCTTTCGTCAACCGTAAGTAAAGGAAGATGAAGAAAAATTGACAAAGGAAGATCAATCTGGTGTCGGCATCCTCATCCCTTGGGCGATTAAAATTAAAAAAAAAGGGAAGAGAAAAGAAAATGGATTGATGCAAGGGAGAGGGCGAACACAATAAGATTCCATCAAGACCGACGGTCACAACACACTCAAGGAGATGATGAGCAGTCAAACCTAACTTTTAAAGCCCGAGTGACACGAGTTTGAGCTTGGGGGGGAGGAAGACCAATTCCACTAGAAGATGATCCGACAAGGCTCTCCCTCCTCTCGGACTCCCACCGTTCCGACACAAAAAAAATGAAGGGAAGATGATATGAGGGAAAAGAGGACAAGACGCTCAACTACCCCACAGAGAACCACCATGAGGTGTTACGATGTTGCCATGATTCTACAATAAAGGTAACATCTTAAGGTAAGTGTCCTAATCGATAAAGCTTTACTCTAATCATGGCATGCTTACTAAGGAGTTAAATATGTTAGCTCACAACCTCACTTAGATTAATCGAATAGCTCAACATGTTAGCTCTTAGTTGTTCTTACCCTTGTCTCTCTAGTTTTATTTTCTCTACCCTTTAGTTTGCTATGTTATAAATGCCACATTCATACCCGTCGCCCGATCTTATCACCTTTGTCACAAATAAATGAAACACATTATGCTACCATGGTTATATGTGCTCAAGGTTAGAGTAGAATGAATGCAATTTTGGTTCTGTTGGTGTTTTCCCACCGCCAGAGCCCATGCACTTGATCTCTACCTTGACTTTGTAAGCGAGGACACACTTTGCGCCAATTGTGGAGGAGTTGCCACTTCTCCAAATCTCTACTAGTTAATGTCCCGCCTACAACATGCACAATAAGCAAGGAACATGGGTGATGCCATCCTCGGGATCACAATCCTAAGAGACGCAACTTCAAGATCGGGCCGAAGCACTCAATAAGCAAGCCTAAGAAGAACAAGACGCGGAGAAATCACAAGTTGGATACGGAGCCGACGGACAAGGAAGACATTAAGAAGATTCAAGAAAAGTCCACCCGGCTACCACCAACCAAGCACGCCCGAACCGGCCACTCCTCGAAAGGTCTCCACCGAAGAAACAAGCTTGGAGGAAGAAAGAAGACACGCCTACCAAGGGAGACAACAAGAGTACACCTTCGGAAGACCTACCACCACCAGCGTCACTAACCGATCAAACACCGTCGGCTACCTCATCTACGCCACTCATCGAGATCATTGAAGGCACCGCACTGCATTACCGACATCCCGGCGAGATTCCATAGATGACAAAGACGCCACGAGAGTAAGTACTTTCGAAACTCGCCGAGAGGTAACTTCGGTATTTATCTCGCATATTTAATTTTACGCATAGCATATTTCAATTAGCATGTTTCCTTTAAGCATATTTACTTTTTCTAAGACACGCATTAGAAAATCATAAAATTATGTTTCTTTGCATTTGCATTAGTTCCTTAAAAGCCCCATGCAAGCACCCCTTGCCGTGGCGGCATAAAAATAAAAATACAAAAATATGTGAGCACATGAAGGCTCACAACATAATCCTAGAATTTGTTCCTTCGGGTATGTGCGAAATTAATATTTGCGGGGAGAACATTTAAGGAAAACCCGGAGATGAACAAGTTCCAAGGGCTAATAAAAAGACTACTTCAAGATCCGGCTTGGGGGAGAGCACCCTCTCGTTATCACGATAAGTATTATTATCCTATCTATTTTAAATATTAGCTAGTTAGTATATTTGCTTAGAGTTAATGAGTCTTAAATAAAAGTATTAGTGTTAAGAGTCCAATAAATGTTAGATGCTTCATGTTAGCTCTCTTTCTTTAATTGTGACCTTGGTGACATATGCTTGGAAATGATGAATAGTTGCTCGCCATAATTCTTCTTAAAGTACTTACATTTCAGACTTAGATTCTCCTAGAGCTTTAAATGCTTAATTTGCTCTAAACCCGACACAGTGGGAAGCACATGCTTAATCGAGTCTTAGCGTTGAAGGATGAAGATTCATGAAAAGTTGAGCTCTTTTTTATCATATTCCTAGAGATACTTGATTCCTGGCTTTATCTTTTGAAAAATCATAAAAAATATTACATGATGAGTTCCTTAGTTATGACCCTTAATAGTCTATCATCCGCATCAAGATCATCCCACTCCACCAAATCTTTTGCTTCTAATCCAGGAAGTACGCATTCTCATACTCCATCGGCCACTAGCCATATTATAAAAATAAATTCTAGCAATTTTGGATATGTCTCTCTCAACATTTTTATGCCAATTAGATTCTAGGCTACATTCGAAAAAAAAAAAAAGAGAAAGAAAAGAAAGAAAAATAAATATTTAGAGAGAAAAGTGAGACGAGAGAGGGAGAGTAAAGGACAAGTGTCATACTAGGCGAGAAGGGCCTACCTCCCTATAATAATATTTAGAGATGAATAATGGACACGTGTCAGGGTGAGTAGGGCCCACATCTCTAAGGAGAGAGAAAAATGGACAAAAGTCCAGGGGCAAAGCCCACCTCTCCAAGAATGGACAACCCGAGGTCTTAGCAATTTTAGAAAGAGAGATATAGTCCAAGATGCTAAAAAATATATATATATATATATATATATATATATATATATATATATATATATATATATATACTAGAAAAAGGCTAAAGGCTAATTACTACCTTTCATCCTCATCCATTCGCCACTATCATCCCACTATGTATGTTCCACCACATGTAACTCCACTAAATACCATCTACTTAAGAGGGTCATACATAGGATCTCTGAATTTCTTTTGAAAAATATTGCAAAAAAAAAAACCCGAGGATGATAGTTGATCAAAGAGCTTGAGACATGGTACTTAACTTGATTGTTCTGTCTTTTAATTGCTTATGATTCGTAAAAAGGCTACGTCCCATGGTAAAAGGTATGAGAGAGCAATCTTGTTGAGTGGAGAATTTATTTCTGATAATCATATTATTTCTGAGGCATGAAAGCGTAGTAGCAACTCATGATCCTACAATAGCATAGCTTTGCTAGGGACTAGCAAAGGGTAAGCTTGGGGAGTTTGTTGATGCTCACTAACTCATTTTTTTACGCATCAACAATTCATGAAAAAGGACTAAAAAGATAAATCAACAATAGAATAGGGCTTTGGACTAATGATTTCCACGAGTTTTGGTAAAGTTGTGATTTGCGGGGACTTAACAGAAAACAAAGAGAAGTGCGTGTCATACGACCGACTTAACGTAATGCAATCCAACTCGAAACAAGTCTAGAAGGCTCCGGATTACTCCCGACGTGAACGAAACTTAACACCCAAGAAAACATCATCTAGAAGACTCCGGAAGCCCGACGCGCCGCGGACCGACGAGTGGGCCACACTGCGGGGGCGGGCGGCCTGGCCGGCCGGCCTCCCTACGCCACGTCAGCCCCGCTTCGGAAGCTTCCTCCACCGCCTCCGAGACGCAATCTAATCCACTCGTTTAATGTCGGTTTGATCCGATGGTTACGGTGGAGCACGTGATGCCCTCTCCCGACTATATAAGCGCCCCCCAGGGCTCCCTGTTTCATAATGGATCGAAGCCTCAAGTCATCATCAAGTAGAAGATCAAGTTGAAGCCAAGGCGGGAGAAGAAGAGGAGTCACCAAGAGATAGGATAGCTAATTGCCGCTCTATATATAGATCTAGAGCCTAGTTTAGATAGAAAGTCGAGTTTAGAGAAGAGAGAGCGTCCGCTCCGGTTCGGATCCGTAAGTTACTATGAATCAATATTATTGTTTTCATACACCTTCGTGCTATTTCATTACTATGCATGCAATTAGTCTATTTTTACTTTATTCTAGTCATAGCATATTTGATATGATCATTAATCATGATAATTCAACGCGCTTATTCGTAGAGCTCCTAGTATATATTTTCGAGTGTGCTAGGTAGTAGAAAGTATGTAAGCATGGTGCTTAGATATAATTTACTTGCGGATTCACCTTATATGCCGGGTCGTGTGGTAGATCGTAGTGGTGACAAAGACTATTGAGTCCTTTGCAATCCATCCCCGTATGTAAGCCTAGTCGATAATGGTTCTTGGGATAATCTTGTTTCGTTCCCGATTTTCTTAAGTAATCTTCGGGTGCACATTCTTATTTATGGTTTTGATTTATATATGATTTTATGCTATGCCTGTTTTAAAACCATTTAATAGATTCTTTGTATGCTACCTAAGAACTGTCTCTTTGTCTTAAATCCAATCCTAATCTCACTAGGAATTAGTTTTATGCTATACTCACCACGTGTGTGCCTCTGCTTTGTCTCATATACCTTATTGCTATTTATTATTGGCTTACCTTGTTTAAGTATATGCTGACTACCAAAATCTCATTAGTCTTCTATCACTGTCTTTAATCATTTGAACCACCTATCATATCTTCCTTGTGGATACGATATATATTTAAAACCCTCCCCGGGTGAAATGCTCACTGGACATCCGTGCGCTTGCGGATCTGTAAATATTTCTCTGTAAGCTAACAAATACCAACAGTTGTCAAGTGCCACTAGTTGAAGTCATTCATGTAGATGTATTAGGACCTAGAGTGCTATTCCCTCTGTCCCAAGATATAAGGTGTAAATACTTTTTATTCTTGTCCCATGGTATAAGACGGGCTCCCTCTAGAGACATATATATCAATACACTAGCACTAGTGTTGAGAGAGAGAGAATTAAATGTGTTTCTTGTTCTTTGAACCTCGAGGTAATTTACGCCTTTATATCCCGGGATGTAGGGAGTAACTTCTAACCCTTGTAAAAATACTTGAGAAAATACTAACACGTGTACATGAGCAAGACGGCAAGCGAAACAATTGAGGTGTGAAGCGGGGGTCCTTCAAGCGCACGTGTGCGGTGCAAGTATCACTACTACAAAAAGAACAATGGTGGCGACTATTTTGGATTAACGGTGGCGGTTTTGGAACCACCACCAAGCTAAGGTCGTGGTTAATCATGGATTACCCGTGGCGGTTTTCAAAAACTGCCATCGAATCGAATAAATAAAAAAAGAAAAAAATCCAAAATGAAACCCTAACGTCCGGATCCGGGTTGTGCCGCTAGATCCGGCCCTCATTACCCGACCACGCAGCGTCACCAGATCGCGCCCCGTCCGGCCACCACTAGGGCGCCGCTTGCGGATCCCGCCCGACCGACCTCAACGCCGCGCGATTCTGTCCTGGGCGTCACACCAACGCCTCGTCGCGCCGCCTTTGGCCACGCGAGCAGTCTGCCGCCTCGCACCATGGTCCTCGCGCGGACCGCTGCGTCGAGGCCGAGGCCGTCGTCGCTTGAGGTGGGGGCAGCAGACTGGGCCCCGTCGCTAGACTCCGCCGCTAAGCGCCGCCATGGGGGAGGAGGTGGAGAGTAGGTGCTGCCGCAAAGCGGGGGAGAGGATGGAGAGGAGATGGTGCTAGCATTGGGGTGGAGAGGAAAGGGTGCCAGAGGGAAGAGCGTTGTTGGGTTTGGGTGCGGAGTGCGGCTGAAGGGTGGTAGGGAAAGGAGATGAGTGAGTTAGGCTTTCAAGTGTCCACGATATATATAGTAGCAGATGTTATTAGGCCTAATGGGTTGTCTAGGTTTTATTTTGGGCTACTATTTACCATGACGGTTTTTTAATAACAAATGTCACGGTTAATTGGCTAATTTTAGAAAACCGTCACGTTTAATTGGGGCATTGAAAAATGAAAACGCATTGTAAAAGATTTTATTTTTAGTAGTGTACGCTGTTTCCACCTAGCACGAGCCTACGAATACGACTATGATCGGTTAGACTCGATGTCAGCATACAGCAGACATACTGAACTACAGATGCAGCATGTGTAGCGACCACCAACCATATGCATGCATGCCACACAGGTCGATCGGTAGCAACCAGAATTAAGAACCCGAGATAGAGAATCAACGCATTCTAGATAAGCATCCTTTGATGCGTTATTACTAGTTTCATTCGCGGACACGGCAAGCCGCCACGTTGCGCGGTCGTGGCGCGTCCCTGCTTGCATGCAGAACCTCGCGGCGCCACGCGTACTACATTTTCCATGCATGATCGATGGATCATGACAGCTATAATAATTATAATAATAATTAAATGACCGGAGACCATCGAGGTAGCCAATCAGCTTCTGTTCGGCGGTCTGCCAGCCACAGCCGGCTACGGCGTGTAAAGCCAGCCAGCCAGCTGAACGGAGTGTTCAGTCAGTCACTGTTGAATTAATAGCAGCGCGATCACGATGTCAAGCGTAACAGGCAACAGCACTAGCGCGCTGACTTTACATGCAACACGACGATATGGATGGAGGCCATGCATCCTGATGGCTGGATCCGGCGGTCAGCTAAGCTGGGGCGACGTGGGCGCACCGGCGAGCCGGACATGGCACACGATGGCCTGGCTGGCCGCGCGCGCACAGAGGCAGACTGCCCAGAGGAGCAACCAGCACGCATGGAGCATGTGGTTGCCTCCCCCTGCTGCTTCCCATGTGCTCGTGCCGACTACGTAGTAGTAGTACTACGCTACAATTATATGCTGATCGATCGATTTAACATTAACGACCCGTGTAGTGCATAAACTGTGTAACTCTGCTCAACTGGATTTGTCATGCAAGACACGTAGCTAGTAGGAATTAATAGCTCCGGCATCGTCTCTCGACACTGTAGTTCGATGCAATCATCGATCGGCGACGTACGTAGTACGTTTATTTGCTGGTGCATGGCGACGTTGCCACGACCATACAGGCCAAAGAGGACCGTAGTATTTTTAATGGCCTGACCGTAGTATTTTTAAATTTTAATGGCCTAGTGGGAAACACAGACCACGTACTACACACTCTTGACGCGAGTCTGGGAGTACGTGGCGACCGGATCGAGGCTTTAATTGATCCGTCAATCATGCATCCGTTTAATTCGAAGCATGACCGTAGCTGACTAGCTAGCTGTCATGGTCAAAGGGTCTTGGAGCAGTGCTATCTTGAGATGCCAAGGAAATTCCAAAGTGAGAGGGGTAGCAGGAATGGGCAATTATATGCTCATGGCGGAAGCGGCAGCTTTAATGCTAGCTGCCAATTTAACTGAGCGTCTTCAGATGAGTCAAATCTCCTTCCTCACCAATTGTCAAATTCTTGTCAAGTTCCTTGCTGATAGTAAACTTGACTCTCCCCGGCATTGGAGGATTAAACCGTTTACGTAAAGGTTCATCAACTATTTGGGCAATAGGAATGGGCAAGTGATCAATATTGATAGGAAAATGAATGCAATTGCACACTTGCTAGCTATATTCAGGCTTTCAATCATACGGTTGTTCCCTACAATAGGTTCTCTGTTTCATGTAAAAATGCTAATCATCTTTGGGAATTGTACTTTCATGCATGCCATGCATGATGTATTTGTTGAACTCTGTACCCTTTATTTCGGCGGAGTGCCGTTAATAATATATAATTTATTTCCTTATAAAAAAAAAAAGTGAGAGGGGTAGCTATTTTTGCTTTGGCAACACCCGGCAGTGTAAATACAATATAGAAAACAACGCATATACTGCAAGCACACCAAAAAGGTAAAATACTCTTGCAAGATGACATGATTTTTAGAACGTGTTTGGTTTGAGAATAGGAAAAAGAGTAGTCACTGGTGATGAGAAAATAGAGAAAATAGTTGATCAGTCTTATGTAGCTTAATACTAGGATCTATGTCTAATAATATCTAAAAATTTAAAATATATAAAATAGTATTAATTTTTATCTCTCACCTTCAACTTAATTGACTACGTAGATTACCGTTACTTACGCTTTAGTCTGCGGATGCTCTTAGGGCGCCCCAAGAATGGTAATAGCTAGTGCTAGCTATGTAGTAGTGGTGATGTGGAGGTGGAAGACAATAATAAAGACTATATTTTATATTATTGAATCCACATGCTCCTCTTATATGTTTCTTGGACTACATGAAATAGTCTAGCATGTAGCTAGTGACTACTCTCTTCTTCTTTTTTTTTACCACATCACATCTACTGTAGATAGCTAAATAACTTACCATTGTGGACGATAGGCAGAGTGCCAATAGGTGTGGGTAGTGTTGTGAGTTCGTGACAGACAGTGACACTAGCCCGGCAAGGTCATGATTGTTCGAAGCGTGCCCCGTCGGTCACTCACGGGCATTCGGTATTTACCGAACCGATCGGGTACGGTTCCTCGGTTCCATCGGAAATTCGGTTCCTACAAATCGGTACCGATCGGTTCCTCCAAAAAGTCAATACCGAGCAATTTCGGTTTTGATAAAATTGGTTCGGTTTTCGGTACTTACCGAAAATACCGAAGCGACGCTATTCTCGCGGATCCGCGCCGGGAAGGGAAGGGTTGGGGGCGACGGACGGCCGGGCGTACTCGGCGTGGGGACTGGCCGGCGAGCAGCAAGGCGGAGGCGGCGGCCTAGCCGTGGCTCCTTGCCTCATGCCTCCTTGCTTTCGGCTGGTTCATGTGCGGCGAGGTGGCGGCGGGTGCATCCACGCGGGCCTGCGGCGGCGGGCGGCGGGCGGCGGCAATTCGAGGCAGATGGCGGCTGGGGCGGGCTGGGCGGCGACGCGGCGGCCGGGGATGGAGCGGCGGCCGGGCGTGGCCGCGAGTGGTGGTGCGGCGGCCGTCGGGCATGGGCCTGGCGCGCGGGGGCGAGCGGCGGGCGGGCGTGGCGTGGCGCGGGGCGGTGCGGGGGCGGGGCGCGGCCGGACGGGAGGAGGGACCGAGGGAGTCACGGGCGTGGGCGGCGGCCGTGAGGGACGCCGAAGTGGCGAGTGGAGTGGGAAGGGAGGTAGGGTTTCCGTCGGTGGTGGGCTGTTATTGGGCCTTGCGGAAGTCGGGACGTAGCGTTTTCATCCTGAAATCGGTTCTTCGGTTCTTTCGGTTTGCGGTGCGGAACCGAAAGTACCTCGGTTCTTTCGGTTCCCAGGATCCTGGAACCGAATAGGAACCGAATTTTTCGGTTTCGCTTTTTTTCGGTTCGGTTCTCGGTTTTTCGGTTCGGTACGGTTTTTCGGTTTTTCGTGCCCAGAGTGGCCCGTCGGTGAGCGCAAGCTGCCCCACGTGCCCCCCGTCTCCTCATCACTCGTACTGCTCCACTCCTGGCTTCTATGCGGGCGGCCCCCTCCCCACTAGCGTAACCCCATCAGCATCAAGCATGATCGCAGGGCCGGCCGCGTGACCGATGGCATGGCGTGCCTACTCCTGATGGTATCGACACAGTTAAGCAATCGTTGTATATATTATAGAGATCAATGGACACTCAATCAGTATGACATCATGATAAAGCCGTTGTCTTTCCAAATCATAAGCCCTGATAAAATACACGCAAAAAGTCCGTCAAACTTTGCGCTTCCATGTGAATTTTCGATATTTTCTCTCCTTGCTCTCATCTGTCTACTGTCTTGGCATCTCTTCCACAGTTTCTTATGGGAATTTACATTAAGTTCTTTTGTTATTTGCCTTTCAAGCTAAGTTATCCATGTTAGCACTAACTAAAACACGTCTTGATAGAGATGGAGCTGTTTAAAAAGTGGCTTCAACAATTAACACGTGGGGTACCTACTACGCGTCTTCGCCAAACAGGGGCGTACCGGTTTCGTGACTACTACTAGTAGAAACTACAAGAAGGAATGATTCCAGGCAGCAATCAAGGGACCATGTTCCCTTGATAGAACAAGTCTCCCTTTCATTAACTCCCTCTTAACAATTTATTAGTACTACTATATATACTGTATTCCACTTGGTCAGATAGTGCAGCCAAAAGAAAAAACGCATGAACATGATCATAGCCAGGCAGCCAGCATATGCACGTACTGCTCACCTCGAAAAAAACACGAGATAAATCGTATGGACTTGATCGTAGCCACGGAGCATATTGCTCTGGTTACTATTTTGTAGTCAACTTTCATGCGATGATGCGACCAATTATAGCAGTATATATATGAACATGGCTGTCTAAATATGTTGAGTCATCACCTGACTCTAGTTGAAAGCCACAAGAACAGAACAAATTAAATAAGGCCGTGACATCATCATCTTCTCTAATATTGCTACCCTCTGTCCAAAAAAACTTCTATTATTTTGTTCTCGGTTAAAGTATCTTAAGTTTAACCAGATTTATGAAAAAAAATATAAAATTTATTATATCAATAACTATTAATATATAAGTTCTCGCCCTCGTTCAGTTTACCTCTCCAAACTATAGAAGACTAAATTTGGAGTAACGGGTCAAGTAGGGGGTCTTGTTGGAGATGCTCTTAGGGGTTGGATTGGCCGGGCGTTGTGTTTGTGGGCCACGCCGCTAGCCCTAACGGCCCAACAACGTCCATAGCCTTATATCATTGTCTCCATTACCACGAAAGGATAAGGGTTCTCTCCATCAGGCCTTAAAGCCAAAGGGTCGTAGCCTGCTATGTTGGTGCCAATATTGCCATTTATCATCTAGCGGCGCCTTGCCCCCCCTCGACGATGGCCATTCCTCTCCTGATGGCAGCACTCCCTCTCCTTCCCCCGGGCGGCGCTTCCTCCTCTATGAATTTTGCCAATTCCCTTCCTTCCTCCTCAATGGTGGCAGTGGTGGCAGCAAGCCGCCTCCCCTCTCCCATCGATGGTGGCAGTGGTGGGGCACCCTTACCCACGCAGATCTAGATCCAGTTCTCATGGCGCCTCATGGAGCATGCGGTGGGGCGTAGAGGCGGTTGTGATGTGCTTGATGTTATTTTGTTCCTTGTGGTCGCTTGTGAAGCGCATGTTGCAAATATATATTTCAAATGTTTTATATGTTTTAAATGTATGTTGCAATTGTTATATGTGGATGTTGCAAAAGCAGATTGAGATGTTGCATATGTTGCAATAACTGTATATGTATGTTGCAGGCTTTTTGTTTCTTACGTTTTATCTGTTTTTTTCCGACATATGTTGCAAATGTGTTTTTATCTAAATGTTGTGCAATGTTTTTAAGTGTTTTTTCATGTGTTTTGCAAGTGTTTCGGAAGCATGCTTGTAGTGTTTTATCTGTCTTCAGAAGCATGTTGGGTGTCTGTATATAGGACTCCAATGGAAAGCGGGAAGTGACAGGACGCAGGATGGCAGGGCGGCCGACGTTCGGGCAGCGCAAGAGATGTGTTCGGGGGCTGCACTGGCGGAGAGGTGCTGGCACGAGTGAGTGCGTCTGGAGACGGATCATTCGTCCGGTCCCTAGCATTTTATAATGCCCGTGCTAACACCACGGGCTAATTTTAGAGATGAGTTAATTTTAAGAATGCACATGAGTACGATCAAATTATATTCTTAAAATAAAAAATAAAAAAAGACCATATTGTTTACTCCTTGAAAAATAGCAAAATAGCAGAAGCAACATGAAAGTTACGGCGAGGGCGTCTCGGCGCACCTCGCTGCTTTCCCTCTCCTCTCCCTACTGCCCCGCTGCTTGGTTTGTTGATAACTGGGTTGGACCTGCACTGCAGCAGCCACAGGTCAACGCCGTCTTTGCTCTTGTGGGTAGGGCCGCTTCTTCGTTTCCAGGGCTCACTGTCCCTTTGTGTAATGTGGACCACCTTTTTTTTTTTTTTCTGCCAAAGGCCCTTTTGTGGATCATTACTTGTGGAGCAAAATCAAATAGAAAGGCCCATGAAGGAGCACGATTGTGCTGTGCCTGAGTTCTCTTGAAATTTGGCAACACAAAAACTTTGTTGTACGCAATTTGGCTAGTTACCACAAGCTGACGCCATTTTCTTTCGCCTTTATTACTTTCTGAAACCAGAAACTGACGCGCTTAATTATGCATTGTTTCTTGTATGACGACTTCGTCAAAAATAATTCAGCAGCCAAGTAAGCAAGCAGAACTTACGTAAAAGAAAATTGAACACCCAGTTAAACAAGCAGATAGTGTGACTGATATAACTGCAGTTACGTAAAGCTTCATATCTTTCACCACCCAAAAGAAATTCACCATTAACTAGCTAGCTAGTTATTCGTATCATAGAATGTTTGACACAAACTTAAGGTAACACTTCTTTACAAAATATAAGACTAGAAATAAACTAAACAGCAGCCAGCAAGTTGTGGGTAGCTCTCCATTGACGACGCAATACATTCAGTGCCTCTCGCCACGGATCCTGGTAGCCAGATGAACATCTTTGGGCATGATGGTCACCCGCTTGGCATGGATAGCACACAGGTTGGTGTCCTCGAAGAGACCCACGAGATACGCCTCTGCCGCCTCCTGGAGAGCAAGGATCGCATGGCTCTGGAAACGCAGGTCACTCTGCACGTGCATATACATATATCCATATATGAATTGAAGGAAAACAGATGCAGATCATGCATGTAGTGAACAAATTAGCAAATGTTGTACCTTGTGAAGCTGGGCAATCTCCTGACGACCCTCTGGAAGGGCATCTTCTTAATGAGTAGCTCGGTGCCCTTCTGATACTTGCGGATTTCACTGGAAGAAAATAAATGTGAAGAGGTTCAGATTCAGTTGTGATACGGCTGTTACTTGCATGAAAAAACACATAAGAACTAGAACCAATGAAATGAAATTAGCTGTGTTGCATTGATGCATGAACATACCGAAGAGCTACAGTTCCAGGGCGGTAACGGTGAGGCTTCTTCACTCCTCCGCAAGATGGCACTCTCTTGCGAGCAGCAATCTATTAATGGTCACCAAGCCATTACCAATGTCAAAACCTACTTTCAACAAACAAGTATTTGATGATACTAACATGCAAATTTCACATATACATACGTGTATCTTGTGAACGAGTTGCTTCCTTGGTGCCTTTCCTCCGGTCGACTTACGAGCAGTACACTTGGTACGAGCCATCTTGCAAACAAAACAGTAAACTGATCATGCACAAAGTAAATCTTGAGTATATTGTAATTGAAATGAAATGCTTTTGAGGAACAGAAATAAGCATGTATTGTTATATTTAACAGTATATCTGCATCTAATTAAATTAATTACTACTGTCACACATACACACGTAGCGTATGCCTAATTAATCATATAATGCAATAGTAAGAATAAGAATATAAATTGAGGACATGTATGCAGATATAAGAATTGAGATGTGGGAACTAGACAGAGTGCAAATTAAAGGCCAATCACCAGGTCCTTCATCATGTTTCAAGCAATATCTGAAGGTACAGTACTATTTCAGAGCTGAATAAACCTGATTCATCACCTGTATACTAAAGAAACACTAATTACTACTGATCGAGTTGCCCTTTGCTCTCTGTTACAATGTCTAGTATAACAGTACACAGAAGCATTTATATATAGAGATATAAGGTCGAGAGAATAGGACTGGTGATGAATCATTTGAACTATCCAAGGTTTACACGGCCAGTTGAACTATACAAACAACAAAGCATGACAATGGCCAACATATGTAGCTAGTTTCCTCAAAAACAAACAAACATATGTAGCTAGATATATATATGTATGACAAACGAATCAAGGTAGTAATAAAGAAGACAGGAGTAGATAAAGATGAAGGAGGTGGGTCTATTTGATTACCTCTCAGAGATCTCGAGTGTGCTAGCAACTGCTACACTGATGATGATGCCTTGTAGTTGTGTAGTCCGTAGGTCGCTCTTCAGCCGTGACCGTGATGTAGTTTGCCGTGGGAAGAGGAGCCGCTATTTATATGGGCACGTACGGGACTTAGGTCGGTTCCTGCGTGATCGGACGGCTGTGATTAGGTTGTGCTGCGGATCGGTCTGGGCAAACCCAGGATTCTTATTGGCTCGTGGCCCTGTGACGCGGATTTATGTAATTAACAGAACAATGTGGGTATATGATTAGTTTTCCATCTCCATGCTTTTCTCGGCAATCGTTTGATTAAAATCTAGCGGATCATGGAAGAGAACGGGATACGTTTAGCAACTTGAGCGGAGTTGCAGGCTCGAGTCATCCGCCGATTCCGACTATGGGGAAGGCCCAAACTGCTGTTGGGCTGCATCGAAGATACGTGACTAATACTACTAACCACGCGGCCCAGGTGTACTTCTTTTTCGCTTTTGCTTCCTTCTTCTAGTTTTTTAACCTTTTTAAAATATAAATAATTTTTAAAATTATCAACGTTGCTTTTTTTATTATCGTATCTAACCTGGTTTCGAAAGAGAGAAGTGCAAGAGAGAAAGATATAGTGGGAGGGCTTAAACGAGTACAAAAACAAATTTGGGGTTCCTCATGCAAAACAAAACAAAAAAAAAAAAAAAAAAAAAGCCGGAGAAAACACTTTTAGTATAAAAATATTGTAAACTCTTGGAGATGGCCTCATTTCTCTTCCCATACTTATTTTAGGAGTTGGCAAATACTATAGTTTGAGGAACAAATTATGGAAACATACTCTAATAGCAGATAGGCTTGAGCCAGATCGGATGATATGATCTTGCAGATAAGGCGAACATATCCAGACATCTTGTAAGAGATCCTTTATCCAACTGTGTCACCAATATAATGCCATGACGGTTTGGAGGTTGGTAAGCAGCTTGCTCTATACATGTGTGCAACCTCCATCCTCAGTGCACTAGATGTCAGGATGAGGATAATTACGCGACACTCAATCGTGCTACTCACAGATTTTTTAAGATTGTTTTCTGGTCCAAATATTTAATTACATTTACTTTGCTTAGCAAATTAGATTATTTTTTTGTCTTTCGGGTAAGTGCTGTTGCAAGAATATTTCAATAAGAGCTAAACGTACGATACCAAAAATCCTCAGTTCTTATCTGTTTTCACCGTGTAGCAAAGGTTAAAGGTTCACGCCGACTGGGTGGAGGACACACAACTTGTTAACCTTTTCTTAAGCTATCTTGCTGGTATGCTATTTAAATAATACTACCTCTTCTGAGCAGATAACATTTTGGATTTAGATAAGCTGTCCTTGCTTCTCGCTGATAATAATTTGATAACATGATAGTACGCTCTGTTTAGCGTGACTGCAGTGTCGGTTTCAGTAATGATGAAATCTTTGCTGACCTCTCATGGGTTGATGCCTTTTGACTTGCAGGTTACTACCCCAGAGTTCAGACTGGTTCATCTCTACTACCAGCCTACACGGATGCTCGCCGCAGGCGATCACGCGCTACTGGATGCTTCATGCTTGCAACTTGCAAGCTCTGAAAGCAACCTCATCATCCGGTTGACTAGTCTCCTCGTCGTCCAGATTTTTGTCGACACGTGCCACGTTAACGATTTGATACCCGACATGATATCCGGTGTGCCCGCGAGTCCGCCACGCCCATCCGCCCAGATGTAGCGTATTCCCATGGAAAAAACATAACCATAAGATATATAAACCAATCCAGGTTATATTTGATATACTCTATCCGTTCTAAATTATAAGTCATTTTAAATTTTTTAGTTTATTTTTTAAAAACCGAGGACATACCCATTTTTATTAAACATAACAGAAATACAACTATTCAGGAGAATGTATCGGGTGGCAAAAGAGGATGACAACAGCTAAAGACTGAAAGAAAATAGACCCCTAGTGACTCACAGGTTTATCATCTAATTGCAGAACAATTACCATAGAAACAACAACCCCAAGTGTTGCATAACCATTCTACCAACAAGATCCATTACTCGAGGCCTCACAATCGGTATTTTAAACACCTAAACATTCATAGATGGCCATGAAAAGAGAGGTAACAGGAGTGTATAACCAAATGATCACCCCAACATAAACTACAGCAAAACCAAGGCCTTGTTTAGATGGCTAAAATTTCTAACCTTTTTTCCCACTTTCTCTACATCACATCATATTAAATACATCAAAAGTCATATGTTTGGAGTATTAAATGTAGGTAAAAAAATAACTAATTACACAGTTTAGATGTACATTGCGAGGCGATTCTTTTGAGCCTAGTTACTCCATGTTAGGATGATATTTACCACTAACAAACTAAACGTCTTCAGATTATGCGATGTGACGTTGGGTTCCAAATATTTGCCATCTAAACAAGGCCCAAAACGTAGCTAACTTGACAGCGACACAGGATAGTTCTGATGACTGGTTCAGAGTCTGACAACCATCGGTTTTGCTGGTCATCAGTTTTGTCTTGCAAAAGAGGCACATTCTTCTTCTTGGCCTTCTCGTTCAACAGCTTCAAGGCGATCTTCATTGCATCAACTCCAGTCTTGATGGATTCCTTCTCTTCTTCACACCATAGACCTGCTCCTTACTTCATTAAGGCGCATGCATGACATATGATGGATAAAGGGGTCTGAATGATTTTGCCTTCAAAACATGCTCTATTCCGAGCTTTCCATATAGCCCAACAAATGACTCCAATACCTAATGTGTGATTCCTCTTGGCAACGGGCAAGGATTATCCGCGTGCCCGCGTGGAAACCGGGCGAGGGCGCGGATACGGGTGCTGATTTGTGCCCACGGGCACGGGTGCGGATAGTAGGTTGTGCCCAACGGGCATGGACTGACGGGCAAGAAAATACCTTACCCGCAATCCGCAAACCCGCAAACCCTCACTGACATGTGGGGTCACTATTATGAGGTATATATACACGCGAATTCAGGCTTAGGGTTTCCAATTTCCAATCCCCACCACCCCACCCGCCGCGCCGTTCCCACGGACCACGCCGCGATCGCCGAGACGCGGGCGACGGCAGCGGTCTTCCACGCCGGTCGCCGGGTACCCGGCCTCTGCTCCCTCCCCTCGCTCCCTAATCGCGAGCGCCTCCTCCCGCCCTACCTCGCCGTCCGGCCGGGCTGGCTCTTCGCCGCCGTCCCGTCGGCCGCTATCTGGCTGCTCGCGGGAGTCTCGCCCCCGCCATTTGCTTCTTTCGCGGGCCGCGGGCTGCTGCCGCCTACGGCCGCTGCTGCTGCCATGGAGTCTTCCTCCCTGGCGCCGGCCGCTTTGCTTCCGCAGCCTACTCGCCCTCGCCGAGGCGGACGGGCTCACGACGCGAGGGCCCTCGGTGCTTTTCGACCAAAGACCTCTTCTGCTCTACCTCGCCCACCGCCGCCGAGTTCAAAGGCAAGCTCGGTACTTCACTCATTCTTGTTGCCTCCGAGCAGATCCGGGTGGTTTTTGTTGGTTGTCTTCATGTTCCGGATCTTTGCTTTTGTGATGTGCGGGTGCAATGGCGACCCCCGGTAGCTCCAGGTGCAAAGCTCCCAAGCAAAGCGCTGCAGTTGGTACCGAGGAGGACAAAGCTGGCGATCTTGTGCAGATCTCGGATGGGGAGGAGGGGCTCGATGGTGGGCGGCCATCAAAGAGAAAGCTCACTTCTCTAGTCTGGAATGACTTTACGCAGGTAAAAATTGATGGAGTATGGAAGGCCAAGTGCAATCACTGCAGCAAGAATCTTTCAGCCACATCAAGAAATGGTACATCTCACTTGAAAACTCATTTGAGAACTTGCATCTACAATGACAAGAAGCCAGGAACAAAAGTGCAAACTAATTTGAGGTTTGCAACCACTGAAAAGGGGACAGTAGCTGTAGAAAACTATGTGTTTGATCAAGAAGTAGCTAGAAAAGCTTTGTATTCCATGATTATACTGCATGAGTACCCGTTGTCCATTGTTGATCACCATGGCTTCCGTAAATTTGTTAGTGCATTACAACCTTTGTTCAAAATGGGAACTAGAAACACTACTAGAAGGGACATTGTGAGTTTCTATGAGGGAGAGAAAAGAAAAGCTAGGATATTCTTGCAAAGGACAAGTTGTCGTGTTGCTATCACAACTGATCTTTGGACAGCTGAAAATCAAAAAAGAGGTTATATGGCAGTGACTGGACATTTTATTGATGACTCATGGACGCTTAAAAGCTGCACATTAAGGTGAATATCTTACATTTGCTTGCTGTCCAGATTTTGTTATGCAGGTTTATTGCTTTTTGTCCATCTAAATTTGACTCATGGACTCATTTTTATGCAGGTTTATATATGTGCCATGCCCCCATACAGGAGAGGCTATTTGTAATGCATTGCATAGTTGCCTCCAGAGTTGGGATCTTGATCGGAGGGTGTCAACTGTGACTCTTGACAATTGCAGTGTAAATGATAATATGATGGGCTTAATGAACACCGGGCTTGGGGCGGCTAATATGCTCCTCAAAGGAAAATGGCTGCACATGCGGTGTTGTGCACATATTCTCAACCTCATTGTAAAAGATGGCCTAGAGGTAATTGGAGCTCTTGTTGCAAACATCCCGAGATAGTGTTGCTTATTGGATTGCTACTCCAAAAAGGTATGAAAAGTTTGAGAAAAACTGCTCTAGATGAAAATGTTGAGTTAAAAAAAGAAGTTACATTTGGACTGCAAAACTAGATGGAACTCAACCTACATCATGCTTAGCATTGCTATACCTTATAGGAAGGTTTTTGAACGTTTGGGTGAGCTTGATAAGAGCTATGATCATCCACCGGCGGTGATTGGACATTCTTTGCTAATGTTTGTGAGAAATTAGGGTTATTCTATGAGCTTCTTCGAGCTATTTTCTGGGACAAAATATGTTACTGACTAACCTATTCTTCCCTAAAGTATGTGAGATTAAACTTAAACTCAACTCTTGGGGTCATGATGAGGATGAAATTATTAGGAACATGTCCGCTGCCATGATAGCAAAAAGTATGATAAGTATTGGGCTGATATTCATGGTCTTATGGTCATTCTTTGTTATTCTTGATCCACGGCTCAAAATGACAATGTTACATGCTTGCTATATTGCCCTTTTTTGGAGAAGAGGCTCTTTGGAACATATGTTGCGAAAAAAGCCAATGAATTTCAATCGATTTGATGAAACATTATAATGTGAGCCAAGACACCGTGGCTACATCCTCCAGGGGGTGCCCCTTCTACGATTAGTGCAACCGCTGTGTTGTCCATATTTAAAACCCTTTTGCAAATAAGAAGACTACAAGCTTTGTTAGAAGTAAGAATGAGCTTGATCGCTACTTGGAAGAGGACACTCTTCCTCATGATGAGAATGAGTATTTTGATATTCTTGGGTCGGTGGAAGTTGGAGGGAGCTCGTTATCCTACTTTGAGGCTAATTGCTCGTGACATTTTAGCTATTCCAATAACTTCAAGTAGCTTCTCGAATCGGCTTTCAGCACTAGTGGGAGGATTTTAAGTGAGCACCGCGATCGTCTAACTCCTAAAATGTTGGAATCTTTTGATGTGCGGGCAAAGTTGGCTTCGTCACACTCTCACAGTATAAAAATGCGCATCTACAAATAATTCTTTTATTAATATATGAACTGTATACTTCACTACTAATGTTTGAACTTGGTTACTTGAATATAGATGATCTTGATGGAAGGTTCAATAGCTTTTGGTCATGCCTTGAAGACAATGAAGAAGATATCAAAGATGAATCTTGCATCACTCTGAGGATTCCTACTAGTTACTTATTTATCTCTTGTTTATTTGCATCACTTGGATTGTATTGTACTTGAACGTGTGTGTGTTGAACTTGAATGCATGGCCCGGGTGCCTCATGTATTGTCTTTCCGCACCGTGAATGTGTGTGTGTGTTGAACTTGAACTACTAAGATTGTGTATTTATGAATTGTGATTGTGCAACCGCGTGACTTGTTTATCTGATCCCCGGTGGGTGCGATGGAGTACGCCGTGGGCATGCTTTGCCCGCGGTGCGGGGTGAGAAATTCCTTGCCCGTGGGGGGTTGCGGGCGCGGGCGCGGGCACGGATATAGTCTCGCGGCGCGGATTTGGGTGATTACTATCCGCGCGGATCTTGCCCGTTGCCAAGAGGATGTGTGATACTTCCGATTATTATTGAGCCATTTGTCACACCGGATCTAGCAATGATTAAAAGAAGTTGGGATATCATTAGCTCCTAGACAAGTTGCGAAGGTAGCTCAAACTACTCTAGCCATATTACAAGTAAAAAAAAAACAGGTGTTGCAAGCTTTCATCAATATCATAGAAGTAACAACTAGGGTCTCCTTGTCACTTTTCTTTGCAAACATAACATCTTTTTATTAAAATTGCATTACTCAAAGATTAGTGTCGGCGGTTCGAGGAACGGCGGGTGCCTCAGTGCGGCAATAAAAATTTGTAGGTCGCGTGCCTCCTCCCTCGATGGCGTAGCACAAGATGGACACCGGACACGGCGGTTTATCCCTGGTTCAGCCAGCGGGGCCCTACGTCCGGCGGGGGTGTGTCACGCTTCGTGTTATCTCATGCTCAAAGGTGAGCCCGCAGTAGGGGGTTCAGCGGTCGTGTGGGAGAGAAGCGGTCTCAAGCCCCACGATCGTGGGTTACGGTGGTAGTGGTGGGCGGGTTTCTCCGTGTGAACCCGAGTTGAAATGGGGTCCAACTGAATCCAACCTCCTCTAATGAGACATTACTCCCCCTTTTATAGGAGAAGGAGAGAGATAATGTTTACATTGGTGGTTGCCTAGGTGGCTAATTCCCGAGGCTGCGAACGGTTGCATGTGCGTTGCCGAGGGCGCGGTGGTTTTGGACGTTGCCGACGAAGACACACGTCCGGATCCAATGGCGGGCGTGTCGTTCCGGGGCGCGCCCCCGAGGGTCTGTGAGGCGTCCCTCACGATCCGCATGGCGAGGGGGCGGTCCAGTGGTTCTTGCCATGAGTGTCGGGTGCCCGAGGGTCCGCCCCACGTGGCGTTTTGGCGGTGTTTTGGGAAGTGAACGGTGTCATCTTGGTTCCGCGGTGTCGGGTGGCGTAACACGTCCACGGTTCGGCATTGTGTCCCATCGGTCGGATTGGGGAGGCGATTCGGCAGTCGATTTGATCGGGCGTGTAATCGATGGCAGCGGTGCCTCGTTGCCGTCAGGCGACCGCATTGAATGCGGCGGTTTCCTTCCTCGCGGACGGAACCTCCCACGCCCGAGGGTCGGCGACCCTAGACGGGGCTAGTTGGGCTGCCTCACCCGAGGATGGAGAGCTGTCTCCCCCGGGCGAGGCGGAGTTTTTGCGCCCGAGGGTGGTGAGCTAGGCCCCCGGACGAATCGGAGATTTCCCGGGGGTGGTGAGCTAGGCCGGCCTCGGGCGAATCGGAGACGTGTGTGTGGTCGAGCCCGAGCCATGGTTTGATCTGCGGTCGGCGTGGAACGCCGTGGTTATTTGTTCGGTAGAGGTCCTTGACCTTGTCCTTCGTGAGCGTAATAAGCTCGCGGCGTCGTGGTGACTCCATTCGGGCCGCTCGTGGGCCGTTAGGGGGCTGCTCCGTCGTCATGTAAACGTCGTGGCTCAATGGCACGGGTCCACCGTTTCGGTCGGGCCGCCCCTCCCATGCGGGATGATAGCGAGGCTAGGTTTTCTTGGGCCTTGGCGGGCCGGCAATTTCTCATAGTTTGAGAATGTCTCGAGGCCCAATATTTAGGTCCACGACAAGGCCCCGAGCCCCCCCGGCGAGTGAGGACTCGCCCGGGGGTTCCGCCGGATTCCGTCGCCTTGTTGTTTCTCGGGGTGGTTCGTCTACAAGGGGTGCGCAAGGAATTTCCGTTGGAGTGTAACCCCAGGCCTTGAATGGAATGGCGGATTCCTTCGAGGTCTTTTATGTCTCGACGCCGGGCAAGGCGAAGCTTGACTCTTAAATTGCGCTTGTTTGTGCGGAGCGTGTTTGTTTTGCGTGGGCAGCCCGAGGGGCCTTATGTGCGCAAGGTCGACCCAAGCCTCCTCGACTTTGATCATACGCTCCCGTCGTCCCTCCAAAGGGAGGGAGGAGGAGACACGTCACAATGCCCCGTAAGCCGAATGTGTCGTGCTCCGGTGGCGTTGTAGCGCGGTCTGTTTAAGCGGGGTGCCGTGCCCTTGCACGAGCAAGGGTCGGCTATGTGATCCAGGATTCACCCCATGAGAACTCGGGACCGCTTAGCGGATCCGGGGTTTGGGTGGACCACCCAGAGGGCTGTAGGCCTCCCACGGATGGGACATCTCTATAAGCGACCCGCGGGCCTTAAACACGTTCGGGGAAATCCAGCCCCAGGGGGCCCGGGTAGGCGGGTTGTGCATTTTCCCTCCGCCCCACGGCTCGGGTTATCCCCGAGGCGATCAGAAAACCCTTGTGGGCCCGGCACGGCAACCTGCGGGCGTGGGGTGTGTCGGCCCGAGGCTCGTTTGGTTTCCGCCAGGCGCGGGAACCGTCATCGGACCGACTTTTTTGCCCCTTAGGGTTGGGCGCTTCTTTGGGTATGGATGGCCGGACGGTTTTACCCACGGCCGGGAGACAGCGTCTCCTCGCCCGCGCTGAGGCGGCGTGCTGTTCTAGTCGATGGGGCGTGGCTCGCGTGGCTTCGTCGGGGCGGAGATCGAGGGCACCGTCAAGGTGCATTAATGCCCTTGACGGTTCCATCGCTGCTGGCCGAGCCGTTGGATGGCGGTTCCCATTCCATCGTGGGTCGTCCATTCCAAGAGTCGGTTCGATTGCCCGGCCGGCGGTTTGCCTTTCCTTCCCTATAAATACGGGGTCGCCGCGGCGGATAGTTGCTCCCTTGCTCTTCGCCATCGCCTCCTTGCCTTCTTTGCTGCAAGCAATCGGGAGATAGAGAGATAGTGTGGGAGAGATTAAGGGAGAGATTCACTTGCCTTGCGCTCATGTGATCGGGGTTGCTAGCGGTTGCCACCCTTCATCTCTCTTTCATCCATGGCACGTCGGGTAGTGGTGACGGCGCGAGGGAGGTGCTCGACGCCGAGCCGTGGCCGAGGTCAACGGGCGACGGAGGAGAAACTTCAGCGCCTGGTCGAGGAAGGGCTCCTCCGTCCCCCGCACCGGCGAAGAGCGGCCGGAGTGGATTGCTCCGTTGGGGGAGGGGAGCCTAACCCTCGTGACGGCTACGTGGTGAGCGATGGATCTTCACCGGCGTGGCCGGGATGCCGGCGGGTCGGTTCATCCGGGCGATCCTCCACTACTATGAAGTCGAGCTTCACCACCTGCCCCGAACTCGATCTCCCGGGCCGCCATCTTTGTCACCCTCTCGTGAGGGATTCTGGGGATCGGCCGCATTAGGACCCTCGGTTGTGGTTCTTCAAGGCGGACCTTACTTTGCATTAGTGGCGCGGGGCCGCCCACGGAGGAGGGAGGGCATTGCGGCGTCGGTGGGCTGCGCGCTCAAGTCGCGGGAGCTGACGAAGCCGAACCGGCTGATGGGTACATCGTATCCAAGCTCACCTCCTCGAACAAGGGTGGCGGGATCGGTGGTTCTACCTCATAGCGATGGGAGGCGCCCTCCCCGCATCCCAGGGGCGGGTACTCAAGCATCGCCCGCGAAGTGGGGGGGGTCCCCCTCGGAGGATCACCGTCGGTTGGAAGGCCCGAAGCGAGGCGGTCTGCCGACAGGGGGAAGGATGTGAATCTTTGCCGCCGTGGTCGCCGCTTTCACGGCGTCGGTTCTTTTGCCCGATGGCACGCCCCTTGCTCATGTGCAAGATGGCGCGCGACGCCGGCGGTCTTGACGCGTGCGGATGTCGGGCCTTACGCTTCCACCGATGGCCGGCCAAGAGGGTGAGGGATGCGTTGGGGTCCAACACCCGACACATATCCCCGAAATCCCCATGCGCCCGACGCCCAGGGTATATCTCCCCTGGTAAGCTTTTCTTGGCTTCGGTATTCTTGCATTGCTTGATTGTGCATTGTTGCCATGGCGGTTCTCAATTTTTCCTCCTCGCGCAGGTCGTATCAACTACCGTGACTCCCCTCCTCCCGCACCAGATTTGGACGCCGACCGCCGGGCTACGAACCGTGCTCGAAACGAGCTGCAGAGGGCCCCAGCACTGAAAGAAGGAGTAGAGGAAGAAGAGGAGGCGTGGCTCGCGAGAAGCGCGGGGTAGAGCAGCGGAGCGGGGGGCGAAGTCGCCCGATACCTCGACCACCGAGGAGGACGACAACCCGGAGGATGAGTTACGTGAACTCGTCGATGACGACATGGCAGCTAATTTGGACCCGAGCCATGGGGCTCCCCGACCGGTCGGGGCTCGATCTGAGCCCGAGCCCAAGCTTTGAGACGTCGGGAAGCTGGCGGCACCCGTGCGCCCGAGGGTTCTTCCGGCCGAGTCCTCGGGACCATTGGTGTTGGCCCGCGTCGGCACCTCGGCGTCGCGGTGAGGCCCAAAGGGAAGAACCGGCGCCTCCCGCAGTACCTCGGCGTCGCGATTGCGGTTGGGGACGGGCGGCGACCCCCGTCGATCCGGCCCCCGTGCGTCTGGCGTCGAGGGGCGGCGCGCGGCGTCAAGTGTGACGCCGAGGTCGCGGCCATCGAGCCTCGTCGGCGCCGAGGGCGATCCCTCTCGAAACCGTGAGTTTCCTTTCGCCTTTGCCATCTTGATTTTCTTCGGTGTATGGTTGCCTTGTTTTTGACGTGCGCTTGACCTTAGGAAACGGGGGCGCCGTTGCTTACGCACCCCAAGAAGGCCCTAAAGGCTAGTGCACAGTCTTCCGCACGGTAGCGGCGAGCCGAGGGTCGTCGATCAAGATGCCTCACGGCTGCGTCGAGTCCTCTGTGGTGCCGGCCCCGAGCGGGGAGGGGTGGGTCCCGGATCCATGTCGCGAGGCCGCGCGGAAGGCGAGGCCACAGCCCATGGTGGCGATGGTGGGTTGGGCGCGGCCGATGGTGATCGGCGGGGGGCTCGGTCGCGCCACGGGACACCGGCTCGGTGCCGAGCAAGTGGCGCCGCCCGGGGAGGTCGTGCCGCCGCCCCCGCGGGGCGGTCCCCTTTGTTAGGGAGTTCTCGCAGAGGGCTCTTTGATCGCGGCGGAGACGGCGCAAGTCTCCGCTTGCTGGCGACCCGACCCGGGCGCACGGCCGTACAACCCCGACTTCCCGCTGCTCCACGTGTCGGGGTTCGAGGCGGCCCTTGGCGGGCGTCGTCTTCGGCCATGACGAGGTCGGTGCACGTGGTCGGCTCAGGGCCCCCTGGACTTCTGCGTGCAGGTTCCTAGAGCTGCGGGGGGCTGCCGGTGGGGAGATGTATCCCTCCGAGCCAACTTCATTTCAGGGCGATCCGCCTCGACCTGGGCAAAATGCCGGGGGTCCTCGCCGCCGTGGTTGTTGATGATCGCCCGGGTCTTGGGTGGAGGACCCATGAGCGAGATCCGGGTCAATGGGCCGCCGAGGGCTTAGCGAGGATCGGGAGACCATCACCGGCCGTCTCGTGAAGTCGACGCGGTAAGTATCTTGATGGCCATCCTGCCGTGCATGTCCTTTTTGTGCTTGCGTCTTGACGAGTAGTATTGTCGTTCTTGGACTCTCCGTCGCCGTCCCGGAGAAGTCCGAGCTCCTTCAAACGAAACGTTACGGCGGAATGCCCTTGGTCAAACTCGGGTGAAGTTGACCAGAGGCCCGAGGCCGAGACCTCCCGGCTTGCTGCTCTTGCCGAGGAGAGGGAGTCTCGGCGACGGGCCCTAGCGGCGAGCTTGTCAAGGCCAGGTCCGAGGACGACAGTCGGGCGGCGAGATGGCTCGGATGAGCCAGGACTTCGAGGACGCCCGGAAGCGGTCTCTCGGGCCCTTGGGAGGCCATGATGAGCGGGACAGGTCGGGAGGAGACGAAGAAGCGGGACGGAGATGTGCAACGCCCTAAGCACCCGCATCGAGGAGGCGGCGTCCAGGGGGAAACCCTCGGGAAGGAGAAGGACCAGCTCAAAGGTAAACTGCGGCTGAGCATGGCGTCATCTTTGGTGGCAACCGAAGTGCCAAGGTACGCCTTATCCCCTGGTGGGCTTTGTCTCCTTCGATTTCGTCGTCTCGCTGATATTGTTTTGGTGGTTGTTGCGGAGGCGGAGAATGTCCGAACCCGAAGCCGTGAATACCGTGGCCACGCTCGCTCAAGGGCCGGAGCAGAGAGCGAAGTCGCGGCGGGGAGGCTGGAGGAGGCCCTGTCGGACTTACTGCCGTCGCCGGGGGCGGACAACCCGGAGGTTGGGCCCTCGGCTCGCCGATCGCTGGCGTCGTCGGTGGATTCCTTCGGCCCGAGCTCGGAACGCCTTCGGAATGGCATTCGCACATGCCCGGCGTGGGTCCGCTCCCACTTCCGATGGAGTCCAAGACGCCGGGCGATGTCGCGACGGGCTTCTTCCTCGGCTCCGGCGACGGGGGGAGGTTGATCCCGCCGAGAGGGATGCGCCGACGCCGCCAAGACCAAAAGTCTATATGACTTTGTGGATGGCGCCCGCGACTCGCTGCCCTCGTTTTTGAGGACGAGGGTGTGTCCCCCGTACTCCCCATAGAGTCCACCTATGAGGCGGACACGGAGATGGTGGACGCCACGTCCGAGGACGCCCGGCGGGCCCGACGCCACCCTCGGGAGAAGCGACCACCGAGGGGCGGCGCTCATGCCGAAGCTCCTCGGCCGGCGGTGAGGCGCAAGTAGATGAGGCCTCCCTTGCCCCTTGATCCTTCCTTGCATGAAAAGATTGGAGCTTGTGAGATGGATGTGTATAAACAATGACGCCGCCCGAGGTGCGTGGCCTTAACGGGTGCACTTATGTTTTAAGGTTGCGTTCCCCGAATCTCTCGTTTATTGTGTGGCCTGGTCGCTTGCTTTCTCCGCTCGCGAGATAGTAACCGTGGACGCCACTGGGCAGATCCATACGGGTGCCACTAGGGGCGATCCGTTAGCCTCGGTTATCTTGCTTTTGGATTTGTGCGTGCGCGACCTTCGCAGCTTAAACGATTAATTCGGTATAAAAGGAGAAAACTTTTTTTTTGAAAAAAAGTTTTGAAAAAAGGAAAAGGAGGGCCCCCATGTAGCCCCGAGGGAGTTTTAGTCTTGTCTTCGACGAGGCTAAGACTCCCTTACGGTTTGCACGAAGTACTTTTTTCGTAAAAGATGCGGATCTTTTATTGAGCGAAAAAAAACACGTGTGTTTGACTTCTTAGTGCGGAATTTAAGGGTAGAAGCGACGTAGGCTGTTCTATGTTCCAGGCGTTGGAGTATTTCGCCCTTTCGTTCTTCGGCTTGTAGGTCCGGGCCTTAGTATTTCGGCGATGAAATAAGGCCCTTCCGTGGTGGCGTGAGTTTGTGACGCCCTTTGTTGTCTGTTTTCAGCTGAGCACGAGGTCGTTGACTTGGAGATCCCGAGGTTTCAGCCGCTTGGCGTGATATTTGCGCAAAGCCTGGCGCGATATCTTCTTGAGTGCGGGAGCGCAACGTCTCGGGCCGTCAACTTGGTCTATGGAGTCCTGCCTGCCCTTTTGGTTGCCTTGCTCGGTGTAGGCTCGCGGCCTCGGGGACCCATATTCTATGTCCGTGGGTAGGATTGCCTCGGCCCCATAGACTAGAAAGAACGGGTTGAATCCGTGGCTCGGCTTTTTGTCGTTCGAAGGCTCCATAGAACCGATGGCGGCTCTTGGTACCACCTTTTGCCGTCTTGGTTCAGCTGATTGAAAATTCACGGCTTGAGCCCTTGTAGGATCATGCCGTTGGCACGCGCTCCACTTGACCGTTGGTCTTCGGGTGAGCTACGGCCGGTATCGACCGGATGTCATAGTCGTCACAAAAGTCAAGGAATTTCTTCCCCACGGTTGGTTCCGTTAATGCGTGATGATGGAGTTCGGGACTCGAAAGCGGGAGATGATATCCGTAAAGAATTTCACCGTTTCCCCGTGTGAGGGTTCACCACGGTCGGGCTTCAATCCATTTGGAGAACTTGTCGATGGCGACTAGGGACGTGAGTGTGTCCTCCGGGCGCCCTTTTCGAGGGGTCCAATCATGTCGAGTCCCCACACCGCAAATGGCCACGTAAAGTGGTATGGTTTTTGCAGTGCTTGAGCTGGGAGATGAGTCCTGCGCGCGTAGAATTGGCATTCCTTGCAGGTACGCACGACTAGATTCGCGTCCCGTACCGCCGAGGGCCAGTAGAAGCCTTGCCTGAAGACTTTACCGACTAGAGTCCTCGGGGCCGCGTGGTGACCGCATTCCCCTCGGTGTGTGTCTTCGAGCAATTCTTTGCCTTCGGCCGAGGGTATGCATCGCATGTATACTCGAGGCTCCTCTTTTGTAGAGTTCCTTTTTCTCCAATTAGCGCAAAGGACTTGGCCCTTCGGGCCAAGCGGCGAGCTTCGGTCTTGTCCTCGGGCAGCTCACCTCGGGTGAGGTACTCAACAACGGCTTCCTCGGTCGGGGGCGGGTCGGCCGCCATTGCTTCGGGGCGTGGCCACGGTGCAGGGCGCCTTCTTGAGCCCCGAGGGTATTCCCAGGGTGCGTACTTGACCGAGGGTTCGTCGAGATCTCGGGTAAGTACGTTCGGGGAACAAGTACCTCGGGTTTGCTGCGACCTTGGCGAGCTCATCCAGCGGTCTCATTGTAACGCTGGGTGTGTGTTTGTGCTCGAGTCCATGGAATTTTTCCTCCAGCTTGCGCACTTCTCGGCAATACGCCTCCATCTTCGGGTCGTGACACGCCGAGGCCTTCATGACTTGGTCGATGACCAACTGCGAATCCCTCCTGGTTTCCAACCATCGGATTCCGAGGTCCATCGCGATCAGGAGACCATTGACCCGGCGCCTCGTGATTCTGCGACGTTGTTGGAGGCAGGAAAATGCAGCCGGATGGCATACCTCGTGTGAACCCCGAGAGATGAGATGAAGAGCAAACCAGCCCCCGCGCCTGCCTTCATCATGGATCCATCGAAGAACATGGACCAGCACTCGGCCTGGATGGGTGCGGGGGGTAGCTGTGTATCGGTCCATTCAGCCACAAAGTCGGCTAGGACCTGGGACTTGATCGCCTTGCGGGGTAGGAACGATATGGTTTCGCCCATGAGCTCCACCGCCCACTTCGCCACTCTTCCCGTGGCTTCGGTTTTGGAGAATCTCCGAGGGGGAATGAGGACACCACGGCAACGGGGTGCGCGAGGAAGTAGTGACGAAGTTTCCTTCGCGTTAGTATGATGGCATACAGTAGTTTCTGCATCTGCGAATACCTCGTCTTTGTGTCGGAAAGTACTTCGATGAAGTAAACAGGGGCATTGTACTGCGGCAACGTGTGCCCCTCTTCCCGACGCTCCACTACGACCACCGCTGACCACCTGGGTAGTGGCAGTGACGTATAAGAGCAAGGTTTCTCCCGGATTTGGCGGTACCAGGACCGGTGGGTTTGTCAGGAGCTTCTTGAGGTTGCCGAGGGCCTCTTCGGCCTCGGGGGTCCAGGCAAAGCGCTCGGACTTGCGAAGGAGTCGGTAGAGGGGCAGGCCCTTCTCCCCGAGGCGTGAGATGAACACCTTAATGAAGCCGAGGCGGCCCCATGACCTTTCGTACTCCCTTGAGGTCTTGGATCGGACCCATTTTGGTGATTGCGTCCACCTTGGTCGGGTTTGCTTCGATGCCTCGTTGAGAGACAATAAAGCCCAGCAACATCCCTCGGGAACCCGAATCACGCACTTCTCGGGGTTGAGCTTGACTCCCTTCTTGTTCGGGCACTCGAAGGTTTCCTCGAGGTTTTCCACGAGGTCCGACGTTTTCTTGGATTTGACCACAATATCATCGGCGTAGGCCTCCACTATCCGCCCCGATGAGTTCCCCGAAGATGATTTGCATGCAATGCTGGTATGTTGCGCCAGCGTTCCTGTTGACACATGTTAACATATACTTTTAATTGTCAACTAAACATGGAAAAGGACTAAGATATAATTAGATAACCTTATTAGGGGTTTATACTAATGATTTCCATGAGTTTTGGTAAAGTTGTGATTTGCGAGGGACTTAACAGAAAAGCGGTAGAATTCGTAACGCAATCCAACTCGAAACAAGTCTAGAAGGCTCCGGATTACACCCGACGTGAACGAAACTTAACACCCAAGAAAACATCATCTAGAAGACTCCGGAAGCCACGACGCACCGCGGACCTGGGGTGGGACACCCTCGGGGCGATCGGCCCAATAATCAGGCCGATCGGCGCCCCTGCGCCAAGCAAGCCCCGCTTCGAAGCTTCCTCAACCGACTCTAAGACGCAATCTAATCCACCCGTTTAATGTCGGTTTGATCCGAGGGGCGTCGGTGGGAGCACGAGATGGATTTAGATCCAACACACGGCACCTCCTCAGGACTATATAAAGAGACCCCCCCGGACCCCCTTTCGGATCATCTCATACATCATATCTCATCGGATGGAGGCACGGCGCTGGAGGATTAGATTAGACGGCTACAATGTAATAGAATAGATCTAGTAGAGAGTTAGGGAGGCGGGCTGCGTTCGGTTGGGAGAAGTCTTCGGCGTTCGGTATATCTTTGTATTTCAACTCTATTAGACTTTATGCCATAATTAGATATATCTTTTTCTAGTACTTTTATGCCTTTCATGTTATTGATATAGTTATTATACTATTGCATGGGATCTCCGCTCGTATTGAGGGCTCTAGTTATGCTAGGTAGCTAGAGTAGTAATTTATAGTGTAGGCGTGGTGTCTAGGCTATAGGTTACCCGAGGTTGCGCCCAATCCACGGTTAGTTGTGGTAGCCGGGGGGGGGTGACAGCCTGTCGGGTCTTTGTATTCCACCACGTTCGGGTTGGTGATTCGTAGAGCTTTTTGGCGGCCTTTCTCCCGATCACCCCTTCCCGGTCTTTTTCGAGGATCGGGACGGTACTTTGCTGCTCCAAAGTGTATTAGAATAATTGTTATCATAAAACCAAAGTACTAGAGAAGTATTCGGGAACCTAGATCTCTCCCGTTGTCCTCTCGACCTAGTTATCTACTCTATATTATAATATTCTCTGGTTAAATGCTATTAATTATCATACATATCATATACACTATTTACCCCCTCACTTTAGTTTAGTTGGTATATTAAGTTAGTAGATACATGATTTTGATTTATCATAGTCTTTACCCTTGCTTCCTGTGGAAAATATAAATAACGATACTACGGAATACTCAGGGTAAAAGCTACAATGGTATTTTTTTATTACGTGCGCTTGCGGAACCCCTTTATATTCTTTTTGCACTTAATAAATACCAACAAGCTTTTTTGGCGCCGTTGCCGGGGAGGCAATTGGTGTAAAGATTTTGATAATGATCTTGATATCTGCTAATTTAGTGTATTAACTAGCTTTAGTAGGATTACCCTTGCTCTATTGAGTGTGGAATAGACAGGGATATCACTATATATCCCTACATTATGAGCATATGATTATTTTTCCTTCGGATATTCTTGTCACCGACCATGCCGGGTTTGGAGTAAAGAAGAACGAAGGATGACAATAAAAGGTATGTCCAACCAGTCATTATGCAACAATGAATTACATACATAGAAACATTTATTGTCATGTTGCTACACTAGCTTGGTTATCTTTACCTTTATGCATGCTCGACTGTTAAACACTCATCATGCTCTATCATCTCTGTTTGAAAAAAAAAAAATCTCTGCAATGCTTTCATGCTACCGTTGTTTGCTATAGTATGCTTAGGTTTTGAAGTATTTTCATACACCTTTTAGATTAAGCAGGGTGCTTAGTTTAAATTGTTTTCATGGCTTGAGTTAAACATGGTGTTTAGTTTGATTCACGAAACCATGAGGTGTGATGATCTTTCTTCTAAAGGTTTTTTTAAATTAAGCGTGGTGCTTAGGTTAGAACGCCTTCCTAAATCAAATTAGATGTGGTGTCTAGGTTGACTTTTGAACCATAGTACGCTATAGTAGATCTTTGGTATATCTTTGTTGGACTAACCCCTGCAGAAAAATAATAAACTCGAAACAAGTTTGGGGAGGTTGAGATGAACTCACTAGAGATGGAGCAAGACATGTGAGACATGACTTATGGATAAAAGAATTCCCGATGAGCCAAGAAGAGGAAGAGTGACACAAGACAAGATCCACAATCAGAATCACTCACTCGAAGGAGGAATTCATGGGTGATGGAAGCATCAAGGAGGGAGGCCAATTCCATTGAAGATAATTAAGCCATCCTCTTCCTCCCGACATGCACCTGTCACTCCACAAGCCACACCTACTCTCAAGAACAAGAGAAGGACCACCACAAAGTGTAATAGCGCCATCATACTCCAATAATAAAGGTAACACCTTGAGGTGAGTAGTCATTAAGATTTCCCTCTTTACTATGGCATTCTCATAAATGAAAAGTCAAATATGCTAGAGTTATAGTTTCACATGATTCAATCTTGTTAACTTCGACATGTTAGCTTTTTAAATCTGTTTCTAGCATCACTTTCTTGTTCGCTCATTATTTTGCTAAAAATATTTACATGCTAGATTTATCTTGATCTTACCACCCTAGTCATAAATGAACTTATACATTATCTTTATGTTGTTCAATGTGCCCGCAAGGTTAGAATAGAAGTAAATGAAATTTTGGTTCGATGGTGTTTTTCCCACCTTGAGCCCATGCACTTGATCTCTACCTTATCTTTGCAAGCGGGACTCACTTTGTGCAATAAGAGGAGAAGTCTTACTTCCCTAATTTCTACAAGTGGAAGTCCCCGACCTAAAAACATGCACACTAAACAAGACGCTGCCAGCTGCCACTATCCAAGCTTTCTTCAAGCAGCTGAATCAGCAAGGAACAAGGGCTACGCCATCACTTAGAGGATACTAAGATCAGATGATACACTTGAAGAGTGACCCAGGAAGATCAAAGTGAGCACGACATGACTGGAGGTGTAGACCACTTGATAAGAGCAATGGGTCAACGATCCCCATACTCCATCAAGAGGGCCTTACACCACCACTATTGTCTACCTCACCACAAGACCCAAGAAAAACAAGACGCGGAGACGCTGCTAAAAATCACAAGACCGGTTGAAAAGGAGTTTGAACAAGGAAGACATTAAAAAGGATTAAAGAAGTTCGCTCGGCCCCGACCAAGCGAACACTCAAAGACTGCCACTCCAAGAAAGGTCTCCTCCGAAGAAGCGACATGGAAAAAGAAAAAAAAAAAAAAAGCATCACCTACTGAAGAGGACGTCAAGAGTACACCTTCGGAGACCCGACCAGCGCCGGCATCAACAAATGAACAATCGACTTCCTCGGCTACTTCGTCTACGCCACCCTTTGAGATCCTTGAAGGACCCTTACCAGGTACAACATTTAAACGAGGGCCCATAGACGACACCACGCCATGGGAGTAAGTGCTTTAAACTCTCGCCGAGAGGTAACTCTCGGTATTTATCTCGCATATTTAATTTTACGCAAAGCATATTTTAATTAGCATGTTTACTTTAGCATTTTACTTTCTCTAAACCTGCACTTAGAAAATCTCAAAAATATGTTTCTGCATTTGCATCGTTTCCTAAAGCCCCATGCACGCACTCCTTGCTGTGGCGGCATAAAAATAAAAAAATACAAAAATATTGCACTCATATGTTTTTGCATTAGCATCCCTATTGCATAGAAAAATTCTCAAAAATATGTGGGCACATGAAGGTCCACACCCTATCTAAAAAAAAAAATCCAAAAAGATGTGAGCACATGAAGGCTCACAATAACATCCTAGAGTTTGTTCCTTCGGGTATGTGCAAAACTAATATTAACAGGGGAGAACATTAAAGGAGACCCCGAAAAGAGGAGCAAGCTCCAAGGATGAACACGAGGACTACTTCAAGATCAAGCTTGGGGAGAGCACCCCCATTTATCACTATAAGTATCACTATCCTATGTCTTATTTATTAGCTAGTTATATTTGCTTAGAGTTAATGAGTCTTAGTTAATGAGTCTTAGCTAAAAGTCTTAGTGTTAAAGAGTCAAATAAATTTGGAACTTGCTAGATTACTTTCTTTTTTTTTTTAATTATGATCTTGATGATATATGCTAAGGAGATGATGAATAGTTGCTCCGCCTTAATTCCTCTTAAAAAGTACTTACACTTGGACTTAGATTCTCCCAAAGCTTTAAATGCTTAATTTGCTCTAAACCCAAACACTGTGGGAAGCACATGCTTAATCGAGTCTTAGCATTAAAAGATAAAAATACATGAAAAGTTGAGCTCTTTGTTTATCATATTCCTAGAGATACTTGACTCCTGGTTTTTATCTTTAAAAAAATTATAAAATTACATGATGAGTTCCTTAGCTATGACCCTTAAGAGTTCACATCAAGATCATCCCACTCCACTAAATACGCTTGCTTCTAACTTTTCAAGTACGCCTCCCCATACTCCATCAAGCCGTTAGCCATAATTATAAAATAAACTCTTGCAATCTTTGGATATGTCTCTCGGTTTTTTTTATGCCAAATAGAATTTGGGCTACATTCGAAAAAAAAAAGAGAAGAAAAAGAAAAATAAATATTTAGAGAGAAAAAGTGGCTTGAGAGAGGGAGAGTAACGGACAAAAGTCATACTAGGCGAGAAGGGCCTACCTCCCTAATAATAATAAAAATATATTTAGAGATGAATAATGGACACGTGTCAGGGTGAGTAGGGCCCACATCTCTAGGGGAGAGAGAAAAATGGACAAAAGTCAGGGGCAAAGCCCACCTCTCCAAGAATGGACAGCCCAGTCCTAGCAATTTCTAGAAAGAGAGATATAGTCCAAGATGCTTGAGAAGAAAAAATACTAGAAAAAGGCTAAGGCTATTTACTACCTTTCATCCTCACCCACTTCACCACTATCATCCCACTATGTATGTCCTACCACATGTGAAAATTCACTACCACCATCTACTTAAGAGGGTCATACATAGGATCTCTCGAAGTTTCTTTTTGAAAAATATTGCAAAACCCCGGGATGATAGTTGATCAAAGAACTCGAGACATGGTACTTAACTTGATTGTTTTATCTTGCTTATGATTTGTGAAAAGGCTACGCCTCATGGTAAGCAGGTATGAACAATCGGTTAAGAGGAGAATTTATTTCGATAAACACATTACTTCGAGGTATGAAAGCGTAGTAGCAACTCCCGATCCTATTATAGCATATAGCTTTGCTAGGGACTAGCAAAGGGTAAGCTTGGGGAATTTGTTGACACATGTTAACGTATACTTTTAATTGTCAACTAAACATGGAAAAGGACTAAGATATAATTAGATAACCTTATTAGGGGTTTATACTAATGATTTCCATGAGTTTTGGTAAAGTTGTGATTTGCGGGGACTTAACAGAAAAGCGGTAGAATTAAAAGCGCAATCCAACTCGAAACAAGTCTAGAAGGCTCCGGATTACACCCGGCGTGAACGAAACTTAACACCCAAGAAAACATCATCTAGAAGACTCCGAAGCCACGACGCACCGTGGGACCCGGTGGGACACCCTGCGGGCGATCGGCCCAATAATCGGGCCGATCGGCTGCCCCCGCGCCAAGCAAGCCCCGCTTCCGGAAGCTTCCTCAACCGACTCTAAGACGCAATCTAATCCACCCGTTTAATGTCGGTTTGATCGAGGGCGTCGGTGGGAGCACGAGATGGATTTAGATCCAACACGGCACCTCCTGGGACTATATAAAGAGACCCCCTGACCCCCTTTCGGATCATCTCATACATCATATCTCATCGGATGGAGGCACGACGCTGGAGGATTAGATTAGACGGCTACAATGTAATAGAATAGATCTAGTAGAGAGTTAGGGAGAGCGGAGCTGCGTTCGGTTACGGAGAAGTCTTGGCGTTACGGTATATCTTTGTATTTCAACTCTATTAGACTTTATGCCATAATTAGATATATCTTTTCTAGTACTTTTATGCCTTTCATGTTATTGATATAGTTATTATACTATTGCATGGGATCTCCGCTCGTATTGAGGGCTCTAGTTATGCTAGGTAGCTAGAGTAGTAATTTATAGTGTAGGCGTGGTGTCTAGGCTATAGGTTACCCGAGGTTGCGCCCAATCCCACGGTTAGTTGTGGTAGCCCGGGGGTGGCTTGACCCTGTCGGGTCTTTGTATTCCACCACGTTCGGGTTGGTGATTCGTAGAGCTTTTTGGCGGCCTTTCTCCCGATCACCCCTTCCCGGTCTTTTTCGAGGATCGGGGACGGTACCGCTGCTCCAAAATGTATTAGAATAATTGTTATCATAAAACCAAAGTACTAGAGAAGTATTCGGGAACCTAGATCTCTCCGTTGTCCTCTCGACCTAGTTATCTACTCTATATTATAATATTCTCTGGTTAAATGCTATTAATTATCATACATATCATATACACTATTTACCCCCTCACTTTAGTTTAGTTGGTATATTAAGTTAGTAGATACATGATTTTGATTTATCATAGTCTTTACCCTTGCTTCCCCGTGGAAAATATAAATAACGATACTACGGAATACTCGGGTAAAAGCTACAATGGTATTTTTATTACGCGGCGCTTGCGGAACCCCTTTATATTCTTTTGCACTTAATAAATACCAACAGTTCCTCGGCCCGAAGGGCATGGTGAGGTAGCAATACATCCCGAAGGGTGTTATGAACGAGGTCGCGAGCTGATCGGACTCTTTCATTTTGATCCGGTGATAACCTAGGAACGCTGCGTCAAGAAAGGACAACGTTTCACATCCCGCGGTGGAGTCGACAATTTGGTCGATTCGAGGCAAAGGAAAAGGAACTTTCGGACATGCTTTGTTGAGACTAGTGTAGTCCACACACATCCGCCATTTCCCATTCTTTTTCTCTACTAATACAAGATTAGCTAACCACTCGGGGTGGAATACTTCTTTTATAAATCCGGCCTCCAAAGAACTTGTGGATCTCCTCGCCGATGATCTTTCGCTCGTCATCGAACGGGCTTGGAAGGCTGCATGGTGGCTTTGAGCCCGGCCGGATGTCTAGGGAGTGCTCGGCGACATCCCTCGGTATGCCGACATGTCGAGGGTCCCCATGCAAAGCGTCGGGCGTTCGCCGCGGAGGAAGTCGGCGAGCACCGCTTCCTTTTGGATCCAGGTCGAGCTGATGGTCGGCGGCTTCTCCTTCGGGTTCTTGGGATCGAGTGGGATCTTCTTTGTGCCCGAGGAGGGCTCGAAGCTCAGTGCGGCGCTTGGCCTCGTGCTCGGTCGCGATTTCGTCAAAGCTTCTTTTTCGCGTCGGCAATGAGTGCCTCGACAATGGCGAGTGCCTCGGCGTACTCCACGCTCTCTACGTCGCACTCATATGCGTGATGGTGTGAGGGGCCGGTGGTGATGACACCCTTTGGCCCCGGCATCTTGAGCTTGAGGTGCGTGTAGTTCGGGACGACCATGAACTTGGCGTAACAAGGCCGTCCGAGGAGTGTGTGTGGTAAGTACCGCGGACCCCAAGAATCTCAAATGTGAGAGTCTCCTGCTGAAGTTCGAGGGGTCTCCAAAGCACATAGGCAAAGTCAACCCGCCCGAGGGGCTTAAGTTGCTTGCCGAACGACGCTCATTGAATGCCGGCCCTCCGGGCGGATCTTGGACTTGTCCACCCCGAGGAGGTCGAGGATTTCTTCGTAGATGAGGTTGAGGCTGCTCCCTCCGTCCATAAGGACCTTGATGAGCCGAGTGTTGGCGATGATGGGATCCACCACCGGTGGATAAGCCCCCGGGTTCGGGATGTCTTGGGGGTGATCCGAGGCGGTCGAAGGTGATGGCTGGTCCGACCACTTGCGTAGCCGGGTCGGCTGGCTCCGTGGCGTAGACCTCCGGACGCTCCTTCTTCTTGTTGCCGCCACGGACATATTCTTTGGTCTTTGCCGCCGAAGATCATGAAGCGATTGTTCACCTTCGGGAACTCCTCGTTGCCCTTGGCACCACCCTCGGGAGCCTCTTCCTCATCACCCTCGGGGATGGCTTTGAGCTTGGCGAAATGTTGGCGTACCTTCTTGCACTCCCAGGGTATGCTTGACCAGGGTAGCTATGGTTCCGCACGGCTTCTTGAGCATGTCGTCGAAGGTTTCTTGCGGCGGGGGCGGGGCCCCTGCGGTCGACCCGCAGCCACCATGTCTTCATCGTCCGGGGGCGGCGTGGCCCTTGCCCTTGCGGCTCTTATCCTTCTTCTTCTTCTTCTTGTTCTCCCGGGTTGAGATCCCTCGGGCTCCTCTTCCTTGCGCTTCCCTTTGCTTGAGCCCCGATCGAACAGCCCCGATAGCTTCCTCACGGGCGAACTTGGTGGCGATGTCCATCGGTTCGTTTGCCTCGGTTGGAGTCCGGCGCCCTAGCTTCTTCACGAGGTCTCGGCATGAGGTCTTGGGCCAAGAAGGCCCCTATGACGTCCGAATCCGTCACATTGGGGAGCTCGGTCCATTTGTTTGGAGAAACGCCGGATGTAGTCGCGCAAGGATTCGTCGGACTTTTGTCGGCATTCCGAAGGTCCGAGGAATTTCTGGGCGCAGATACGTGCCTTGGAAGTTGCCTTTGAAGGTCCTTACCAAATCCGCCCCAGTTGGATATGAGGTTGGGCGGAAGGTGTTCCAACCAAGCTGGCGGACTCGGAGAGGTACGGGGGTAGATTTCGATTATTACCTTGTCATCATGTGCCCTCGAGGCGCGGCGAGCCGGCCGATAATCGTCGACCATACCTCGGGACGAAGTTTCTCCCGTATATTTCGAGGTGGCTAGGTGGCTGAAACGCGCGGGAGTGGAGCTCTCGATGTCCCTGTGAAGGCACGTGGCCGGGAGGTTACGGGGGAGTACCCTCGGTCTTCCCGACGTGCATAGGCGTCTCGTCTGGCTGGTCGCCCACGAGGTGGGCTGCCTCCGCCCGCGTGCTCATTGCCGCTCGATCTCGTCCCCACGAGGTCGGGTGCACCTCGGTGGACGGTCTTGGCGGGGTCTTCTATACGATCCCAGACGGGGCCGGTTCTTTGCGGTTGTCGTTCGGGCGTTCGGAGTAGCCTTGCGAGGCCGGCTTTGCTCGGGCCGGGCTAAGCCTTGTCGGCTTTGTCGGACTCTCCTCGTCGCCCGCGATGTCACGGCCCGATCCACGGAGGCCGAGCTCTCCTTTGTTATGCGGCTGCCCTATCAAGGAGATGCCTCGGGCCTTCCCGAATCGTCTTCCCTCGGCGGTAGAGGGTTCGGGCATCTCGCGTACCAACATGGGGCTTTGCCGCTACGTTGAGAGGCTTGCTCGGTTGAACGAGGGCTGCTATGTCGGGAAGGTGTGGCGCTCCATTGGCGTTGCGATCGCCGCCTCGGGGGCTGGGGTGCTCGGGCGGCCCACGCCGGGAGCTGTTCCGTTGAATGTTCCGCTCCGGTCGTCGGTCGCGGCGCGGATTCCGCCTTCAATCCGGTTACGCAAGTCTGCGGTTGTGCGCGGCCGCCGGGTGGCGGCGCCGCTGCCGGCCGGACGGGGGGCGAAGCCGGCGTGGTCTTGGGGGCTCGCCGTGGCGGCACGTCCACGTCGTCCTCGCTGGACACGTCGGTGAAGCGGCCATCTTGCGGCGGAACCTCGGCGTTGAAGCATTCCCTCGTGGGGTCATAGTATTCGTCTTCATCGTCGGTGCAAGGAGTGCGAATGCTTGGATGAAGTTCCTGTTCTCGGGCGATAGAGTGAGTCCCTCGGCTCCGGGTCCAGCCCCAATCGAATCCGGGGAGGGGCGGCATGACGGGTCGCCCCGTATCCTCCGAGGATGCGCTCCTCGAGTGCATATCCATGGGGTAGCGTTCGGGTGGAGCGCGGGAGGCTGGCCCGTGCTCTCTGGCGAGGCTTCGGCGAGGGTTTCGGCGCTGTGTGGATTCAGGGACTCCCTCCCGGTATGGCCCGGAGCGGAGGCGTTTTCCCGATGATTAGGGTTTTGGGGCATCCTTCAGCGAGTGGGCGCCCAGGGTGCGGATCTTCCAGGCCTAGGGTTCTGGGAGCCCTTACGCGAGTCGGCGCCAGGGAGATGTCGACGGTTCGAATCCGTTGCACGGAAGCGCCTTGCTTGTACCGGTGGTTTCGCCTTGCGCCTCGGCGCGGCGACCGTGATGATGGGCGCGCCGTGGTGGCGATCTTTGCTCTCCCTCGGCCCGCGATCCGGCGGAAGGATCATCTCGTAGTCGTGGCGGCGTCACGAATGCCGGCGTTCGGCGGTGGAGTTCAGCGCGGGAGCCCGTGCCCGGCGAGCGGTGGAAACGAAGGCGGAGCCGCCATGAGGGTTGGTGGAGATGCGGATTGCACACGGCTCCCTCCAGCGCCAGCGCCAGCCGGCGGTTCGAGGAACGGCCGGGTGCCTCGGGTGCCGGCAATAAAAATTTGTAGGTGCGTGCCTCCTCCCTCGATGGCGTAGCACAAGATGGACACGGGACACGGCGGTTTATCTGGTTCAGCCAACGGGGCCCCTACGCCCGGCGGGGTGTGTCACGCTCGTGTTATCTCATGCTCAAAGGTGAGCCTGCGGTAGGGTTACAGGCGGTCGTGTGGGAGAGAAGCGGTCTCAAGCCCCACGATCGTGGTTACGGTGGTAGTGGTGGGCGGGTTTCTCCGTGTGAACCCGAAGTTGAAATGGGGTCCAACTGAATCCAACCTCCTCTAATGAGACATTACTCCCCCCTTTTATAGGAGAAGAGAGAGATAATGTTTACATTGGTGGTTGCCTAGGTGGCTAATTCCCGAGGCCTGACCGGTTGCATGTGCGTTCCGAGGGCGCGGCGGGTTTGGGCGTTGCGACGGCGACACGCGCCCGAGATCCAATGGCGGACGTGCCGTTCGGGCGCGGCCCCGAGGGTCTGTGAGGCGTCCTTCACGATCCGCATGGCGAGGGCGGTCCAGTGGTTCTTGCCATGCGTGTCGGGTGCCCGAGGGTCGGCCCCTACGTGGCGTTTTGGCGGTGTTAACGGGAAGTGAACGGTGTCATCTTGGTTCCCGTCCGGGTGGCGTAACACGTCAGCGGTTCGGCATTGTGTCCTATCGGTCGGATTGGGGAGGCGATTCGGCGGTCGATTTGATTGGGCGTGTCGATGGCACCGGTGCCTCTTTGCCGCGGCGACCGCATTGAATGCGGCGGTTTCCCTTCCGGTGGACGGAACCTCCCACGCCCGAGGGTCGGCGACCCTAGACGGGCTAGTTGGCTACGCCTCACCCGAGGATGGAGAGCTGTCTCCCTCGGGTGAGGCGAGTTTTTGCGCCCGAGGGTGGTGAGCTAGGCCCCCCTCGGACGAATCGGAGATTTCCCGGGGGCTGGTGAGCTAGGCCGACCTCGGGCGAATCGGAGACGGTGGTCGAGCCCGAGCCATGGTTTGATGGCTGCGGTCGACGTGGAACGCCGTGGTTATTTGTTCGGTAGAGGTCCTTGACCTTGTCCTTCGTGGCGCATAAGCTCGTGCGTCGTGGTGACTCCATTCGGGGCCGCGTGGGCCGCTCAGGCCGCTCCGCCGTCATGTAAACGTCGTGGCTCAATGGCCCGGTCCACCGTTCGTCGGGCCGTCCCTCCATGCGGGATGATAGCAAGGCTAGGTTTTCTTGGGCCTTGGCAGCCCGGCAATTTCTCATAGTTTGAGAATGTCTCGAGACCCAATATTTAGGTCCCCCGACAATTAGCCATAGAAAGATTTTGATTTTAGTAGGAATATAACCTTTCCAAATCTTTTTATGATAAAATCCATTATCGCTGCGTTAGTATTTCATAAACAGACTTAACAGAGAAACTCTTTTTAGATCCAAATCTCCATAGTACTGTATCTTCGGTATCATTAGGCTGAATTGTGCTAATGCCGGATAGGATTTGATTCCATTCTTGTTCCCAAATGTCTACCAACCATCTAGAGAAGGTAACAAAGGAAGTATTATTTAACTTTGCTGCTACAGTTATATTTGGTTGAAGAGTCATCTTAAACAGATCAAGAAACATATGAGCAATATGGTGGGTATAAAGCCACCTATCTTTTCAAAATAGAGTTTTTTCACCATTACCAATTAATATTTTCCTTCCAAATAAGTATATATCTATGATTTTTAGCAAATATTTCCACATTGGTGGATCAGATTGCCTTTGTTTCACATTACAAATGGATTCTTTTCTTAAGTATTTGAATTTGATAATCTCTTGCCATAGCCCATTGTCTTAATTTGTCTAGCTTCCACAACCATTTACATAATATTTTTAGATTCATTTTCATGATATCATTTATCCCTAGACCTCCCTTGTTCTTGATCCGGCATATTTTAATCCACTTTACAAGGCGGTATTTTTTCTTACTGCTACCTCCTTGCCAAAAGAAATTCCTTCTAATTTTTATCCATTTTGGATAAAATAGTTTTAAGCAGCAAATTGGTAGACATATGATATAGGGGCACTACTCAGTGTCAATTAAGGTTTTCCTCCCAGCAATGGACATTGTCCCTCCTTTCCAATTATCTTGCTACTTTTTTCACATAGGGAAGCCAATCAGCAACATGGAGCCTACTAGGGCTTATAGGGACTCCCAAGTATTTAATGGGAAAGGTTCCAATCTGACGGTTAAAAATGTCAGCATACATAGAATCCAAATCCCCTTCATCATTAATGGTGATGATTTATTGAAATTTTTCTTTAAACCAGACATAAGCTCATACAAATACAATAGCATTTTGAGATTCCTTGCTCCAATTATATCATGCTTAAGACAAATGATTGTATCGTCGGCGTATTGTAGGACTGCTATCCCCTCGACCCATTCAGTTTTTTTTTTTTTCGACAACACGACCCATTCAGATTGTTTGTGGTTGCTAGAATTAAGCATCTGCCCACGGAAGAGTGAGTGAGTGAGTTATCACAGCTAGCCAAGCATGTTGTTCTGCTTGCTGGTGCACGAGAATCCCCAGCGAGCGATAGATATGATGCGCTAGGAACACTTGTTCCAGAAGAAAAGAAATATACCCTCCCTCCAGGGAGGGGTCCAGGTCCTGAAAACAGATGGGAAACGAACAAGATGGATCGACGAGTGGCTCGCCATTGCTTCGCTTCAGTCACCAACTCACCACACCACACATGACGAAACGGGCAGGAAATGTGGATGAAATGGTCCGAGGACCCCGGCGAGCGACTGAAAACGAAACGAGGGGAGGCCAAGGCAACCGTGTCCACGGGAATAGACGACGGGGGTGAGAAGAAGAAACGGAGGCGTGCCCCACAAGCCGCTGCCGTTGCCGCTGCACGAGTCCCCCACGCACACGTATATCCCCGCGAGAATATCCGCCACGTGGACGGCCCACGCTCGCCGACCACCTTAACCAATCACCACTCAACAGTTGAGTGAGTTTTTAACCTCTCCTCTTCTTTCCCTTCTTCACCTCTTCCTCCCTCCTCTCCTCACACCACACGGCTTTCCTCCCTCCCTCCCACCTCCAGTCATCCACCACCACCACCACCACCACCATTCCTCTCGCCTCACGGCACGCGCAAACCGCCCGAACCCTAGCTGGCGGCGGCAGGCGGTAGCGGCGGGATGACGCGGCGGTGCTCGCACTGCAGCCACAACGGGCACAACTCGCGGACGTGCCCCAACCGCGGGGTCAAGATCTTCGGGGTGCGCCTCACCGATGGCTCGGCCATCCGCAAGAGCGCCAGCATGGGGAACCTCTCCCTCCTCTCCGCGGGATCCACCAGCGGCGGCGCGTCCCCCGCCGACGGGCCCGACCTCGCCGACGGCGGCGGCGGCTACGCCTCCGACGATTTCGTACAGGGCTCGTCCTCCGCCAGCCGCGAGCGCAAGAAAGGTCAGCTACCGCCCGATCTCCACCCCCTTCCCCCTCTAATCGATCATCCACACCCGCCGCCTCCGCTACCGCCCGATGCAGAAACCCCTAAGCAATAGATCCTTCCAGCTTTTCCATTCGTTTGTCTCCTGCCTACTCGGCTTACTTTGTCTTTAGATGCGGGCACCTGGTGCTCACTGATTAAGTGCCTCCATCTTTGGGAAACGGGTAGTATTCCACCTGATGCTGAGAGAAAATCATTAATGGTACTACTACCACACTGCGAGTACTCCTACTATTGTATGGATAATATTGTACTAATTGAGTTGATACACATGTGGTAGTCGAATTCAACCCCTAAATGGTACAAGGACCACCTGTGCAGCCACTGTACTGTTTGACTGGGTCATGGGGATGCTTTTAAGAAGCTCAGCTATACAATTTTTGAGAACAAACGTTAAGGATTGTTCCGAGCAGTGGTGTCAAGTTGATTTTGATGAAATTTCTCACTGATTGGTGGTGCTTAACGATTCGAGGTATAAGGCTGCATAATCAGGAAGGATATTCCGAGCACTAGAAACTGCTGTGCTAAGTGCTAATGCTTGATTAATTATTGCTCCTGATTCTTGTGAGATCTTGAACGAACATTGATAGCTAGTTTTTGGTTTACACTTGGTGGGTGCTAGGTGTTTTAATGTAAGTCAGGCACCTTTCTTCAGATTATGCCGATTTTTTTAGCTCTGTTCTGATTTCGTACTGTTTGGCTAGTCCTCTGTTTGTTGATGGTACCCTTCCTATATGATTTGTTTAATAGCGAAGTGGTGGTGCTAACTTTTACCATACTCTGTTAATATGCCTCTGTTCATTCATTTCAGTTCACTGGCTTCTTGTAGCTTCACATATCGCTGCCTGCCTGCATGGCTGCAATTTGGACTTTATGTGTTATGTTGCTGATTAAGGTTGCTCTGCCAGGTGTACCTTGGACTGAAGAAGAACACCGGAGGTTTTTGCTAGGATTACAAAAGCTTGGGAAAGGTGATTGGCGAGGAATTTCTCGTAATTTCGTGGTCTCAAGAACACCTACTCAAGTAGCAAGTCATGCTCAAAAAATATTTTATACGCCAATCAAATATGAGCAGAAGGAAGAGAAGGTCTAGCCTTTTTGACATGGTGCCTGATGAGGTAACTTGCTTGATCTTAGCCTTGATTTCTACACCAATATTGCTTGCTATGCTTTGTTTTGTACTCTACTTTCCTTTTAGGGACTACACAGTTGCTTGTTTTTGTGGTAATATATACTACTAGTGAAACTTCTTGGATCTAGTTCTGTAGTCTGTATATTTTACTGATAGTCACTGTTTGCTGTTTAAACAACATGTAAATGGTAAAAGGTCTACTGCGTCACTTGGGCCCTAAAAGTTCTATTAACTGGTACCATTTAAAACCTTAAAAATGGTATAACTGGCTTAAACAGAATAGTTAAACATAATTAAATGGGCTGAATTGTCATTTAACTCACCATTTAGTCAATAGGAGGATTACAACCGTCACAAATTAACACTGTAGTGGTGGAGTGGGATTTAATTTCCTTCCCAAAAGAAGAATTATTTACTAGGATACAACTTTTTTACATACATAAATGCGTATACTTTCTAGTTTATCTGACTTTTACATACATAAATATGAATATTTTAGTGGTACTACACAAAACCGCTTAGATTGTTTACTCAGATAAAGACCCCTCTAAACAGCCTAATGGTAAACAAAGGATGGCTGACTGTTTACCGTTTAGCGTTTTGGATAACACTGCTGACAGTTATGCAGTGTCCTATTAATCTCATTAGGTAGTTCTTAGGGCATGTTTGATAGAGCTCGACTTCTTGATTCTTTGCTCTAGCTCACTGATTCTCTGATGGAGTGATTTTGGTGAGGGGATAGGCGAGAAGTGGAGTGATTCTGGTGGGGATTAAACATTGAGCTGCGGGAGTTTTTTTTTTTAGCCGTTTTTGCCGCCTAGGAGCAAATCTGGGGCTGGGAGTGCTTACTTGTGCTTTGCATATAATTTGAACTTAACTGTGCTCTGTTTTACAGTCCATGGACCTTCCACCCCTTCCAGGAAGTCAAGAACCAGAGACCTCAGTGTTAAATCAACCACCACTGCCTCCTCCTGTGGAGGAGGAGGTGGAATCGATGGAGTCAGATACTTCTGCTGTTGCAGAGAGTTCTGCGCCTGATGCTCTCATGCCTGAGAGTTTACAGCCTACTTATCCCATGATCGCTCCAGCTTATTTCTCACCGTTCTTGCAATTCTCAGTTCCGTTTTGGCCAAGTCAGGAAGATGGAGGTGATCTGCCCCAAGAAACACACGAGATTGTCAAGCCTGTTGCAGTTCATTCCAAGAATCCAATTAATGTTGATGAACTTGTGGGCATGTCAAAGTTAAGCATAGGGGAGCCTGGTCAGGAGACAGTGTCTACTTCTCTGTCGCTAAATCTGCTAGGGGTTCAAAATAGGCAGTCGGCTTTCCATGCAAATCCTCAAACGAGAGCTCAAGCCTGATCAGCCATCAGCACAGAAACTGCATTTAGATGGAATCCGGGCAAAATAAGCTTTGCCTTTTTTTTCTATATATTTAAGATTAACCGTGCTCTGTAGCTTGTATCATGTGCTGTAAGTTATGATACGTATGAATGTACCTGTTGTTTGTCTGGCACGCATGATATGACACTCTTATGTTAACAAAGTCATTGATGTTAGTGCTGATCTTTATGGTTGTAATGTTGTAAACTTCTTCTAAGAAAAAAAGTATTAGCAGAGTTCTTTTCAAATGCACTCAGTTCTCTACCTGCTGTTTAATTGCTGAAGATGATGCTGGTTAACCGCTGGCCATGCAACTCTTTTCTTTCTTTTTAATGAAGAAGAAGCATGACGCTCGTGACGAAGCTAGATTGCGATACTTGGGGATTTCGTTGCATCATGTATTTGAATCTGTTCTATACTGCTTTAGTTCGTTTGTGCTGCATGTTTTACTGTACATGGTTTCACTTTATCACTTTACAGCCTACTCGCTGCAGCTTCTTTGGTTGCGGCTGTTTGATACAGTAGATAGCAATTCATTTTGTGCAGCCACAGCCTAAAAAATCTGCAGTGAGCAGTTTGTTTTGTGTTGTTGTAAACGTGCCCAGCACAATTGCACAAACTGTTTGATTCCACTCGTGCAACATGCTTGTGGAATATTCTTTTGAATTCTCTTGAGTAGGACCTCATCTCTCAATCCTGGTGTTTTCATTTCCATTCTGACCAAGTGTTTACATGTGGTTGGTGACAGTAGTGACAAGTCCCTTTCAGCTTATCTTTTGTTATCCAACTATCCAAACACAGGACACAATATCACTTTTGCATCTTTAGTAAAAGTCTTTCGCTTCGCGTTGGTGGCTGCAAAAGTTTCAAGAATCATCGAAGATTGTATCACCAGCAACATCTGTTTCTTCCGCAATTTATTATCCCCTTTTCGCTGGTGACCAATGATATTATCTTTTTGAAAATAAGCTATGAGTGCCCATCATTAGATAAAAAGAAGGAGAGAAGAATTCGAACATTAAATAAGAAAGGTGTACTGAAAACGAAAACATGCATCAGACTCACAACTCCTATAGTACTTTGATCTGTGATTTTAGGATCATCCATTTGTTAGGTTGATTTGCTTTTGACAGCTGATAAACATAAAAACAAATGGCATGGCTGTTTCTACTTTGTCATACACTATACCATTTCTTTGTTTTTTTAAAAAAAAAAAATACTATATCATTTCTTAAGTCCTACTTTTTTTTTTTTTTATGAAAGTAATGGCAGGAGCTCTGCCTTGAACGAGTCCCGGAGTAGCGCAGACGGTGCAAGGAATGATTCCATGGTGATCTGCCCGACATGGCTGGTCCGTAGAGGCCACCGAGTGCCACCAGCTCCTCCATGACAAGGTCAGACAGCGGACCTGCTTTGAAGAGGTTGGTCATCTCCATAGTTTCGTCTTATTCCTGTGTGACGCCTAGCCGCTTCATGAGCACTTGCCTTGCTTTGCGCTGCGCATCACCACGAGGCCATATTGTTGTGGAGGAAGTAAGGGTTGCCGGACATGCTTGGTTATTGATTGGATGAACTTTGTTGATTCCTACCTTTGGAATGGCCAGCTGTAACTATTGACAATGACAACAGATAAGTTAATTGCATATTACATACAATTCTGTATTTCTGTACTTACATCAGCTAATCACAATCCTATGTTTCCCTTGCAGGTTTGATCCTTCAACAATCCTTTTCTTCTTCTTTTTTTTTTTTCTTTTCAGTAGTGTGTGTTCTCAGCGTCATCAACGCGTTAGGTAAATTTCCTTTTCAGTTTTCTAGCTGAACATGAAAGAAGAACCAGCAGCGCTGTTTCAACATTCTTTTTATATCAATGCTTCTGTACTCTTTTACCATTTGGAACGGCCAGTTGTAGGAACTGACAACAACGGCACACTGATAAATTACTTGATTTACATGCAAATGTATATTTACATCAGCTTGTCGCAATCGTACACTATGTTTTTCTTTGCAGTTTTGATCAAATACACACACCCAACTCAGAAAAGGACTACAAGCTCGACAAAGCAATCGAAAGTATCATCTGCACACCGCCTACGCCCAAACCGGTCAACTACAATCATTGCTATGATGTTGGCAAATGTTGCACATAGGCGTGTCACCACCGAGGACAAGAGGGATGCGCTCTCCTTGAGACCGATTGTCCTGAACATGACCGGTGCATAGAAGTTCATCACGTTGATCCCAGTAAGTTGATTGAAGAAAGGGATCAGCAGTACACCGGGTTGCTCTTGAGAGGTTGCTAGCACAGACCAAGTCATCAAGCTCTTTCTGCTGGACTGAGGTTGTTCCACGCAGCTTCTGGAACAGGACCCGTGCCTTGTTCCTGTTGCCATCACATTGGATTATGAAACTTCAAACTTGGTGTCTCAGGGAGGAGGATTGCACCGATGGTTAAGAATGCAGCAGGCAATGCGGCTATGGACAGGGATATCTTCCATCCACATCCTGCTGTAATTTTTATGACAAAATAGTTGAGGATGTTTGCAAAGAGAATGCCAAGGCTGACGCAAAGCTCAAAACCATTGTTGATTGCCCCACGGTATTGGGGTGGTGCCATTTCTGACAGGTACAATGGGATGATTCACTGAAATGTAATTCGCATAGTATGATATTAGTACAGTTCTATGGGAGGAAGGATATTAAGAAAGATATGCATATGGTATGGCCTCTGCCTTAATTCCAGATGGTGCTTCTTGTTTCTTTTGGAAAGATATTTGGAATGGTAGATTGCTCAGCCTGAACATGCCACAGCTTTTTTCTTTCACCAAAAATGAGCATATTTCAGTTCATTGTTTTATGGCAGACCAAGACCCTACAAATCATTTCAACCTACCTCTATCTACAGAGGCATTTGATCAGTTTCAAGAACTTCTAATTATCCTTCAGGGGCTACATTTTCAGACAGGTCCTGATAAATGGTCTTATATTTGGGGCTCATCTTCTTTCTCCTCAAGAAAAGCTTACTCTCAGATTATGGGTTTTGGCAGTTTTGCAACAGTTTCTCCCATATATAAATGGCCTGGAAATCTGCTTGTCCGGGTTAGATTACTTCCCCCAACCAAACACACGGTAAGTAGCTTCTGTGCCACGAGCTTAGTTTCAAAAAAAAAAAAAAAATGTCTTGGGCTGCTACAAACTGAGCCCAATAGGAAAGTGTAGATTATGTTACTCCTAAGCCATGCAATTCATTACCAAGTGGAAAAAGGACAGGCAGAAAAAGGCAGGCCCATCTTAAAGAAGCATTTCTTACTAAACTGTACTCATAGTTAGTACCGATTATGTACAAAACTGGGTAGGAGAAACTGGAATAATAGTAAGACATTCTGTTTTTATAGAAACGTTGGAACAATCACACTGCGTTGCCCCTCCATCACACTGGTCTATGCCTGTCCCCTCTCCAAACTCGTAAACCTATCGAGCGTCTTTGGAGTTTGTTACACAAAACTGAATGTACCTAGTTAATAATTATACGAGACACAACCCACTTGTCTGCCTCGCAGAACTTCTTGATTCCTGTGTATAAGCTGGTTGGAGTTAATAATTAGCAATTCCTCATGAACTAATTAAAATTGGTCGGGCACTTATTCAAACCACACTGCTGCCCTGCAGACTGTAGTAACCTTGTCGATTTTTCACCATGGCAATGAGGTGATGAGGACCCAATAAAAAGGTGATTATCGACAAATACTACTTTTAATCAAGGAGCGAACAGCTACAAATTTTGTTTCATCAGTAGCTTCAAACGTCTAGAAATTGGCACTCCATTATTACAAACTTGACAACAACACACCTGATCACTCACCGGATCGATTTAACAACAACGGCGACTAAGAAATCAACTTTTATTGGTATGTAGCACCGCCAATCAGCCAACATACGGCGGCACAAACATACATACAGTAGAGTGATCAGACTCAGCATGTCAGAGTGATCAGGCACACACAGGAGGCATGTAGCGCTGCACCCACATATCGCCATTGTTGAACCTAAAGAACGCCGCGTTCTCCTGGAACATCGCCTCGTTCCTCTGCTGGGCACTCCTGAACACAATGACACCGTGCTTTGGCCCCTGCCCCGCAGCTGGCTGCTCTGTGTCGATGCGCTCTATGCAGGGCCCGAACATAAGACGCCTGCACAAAACATGTATATGAAATTAATCCTAGCAGTTCAGGAATCAAAATGCAAAGAGTTCAAGTACGTTCATCGTTCTACGTATGCACAAATTGCACACATACATATATGTTGGCATCAAGAGAATCTCATCATGGAAATTTTCAAAATTTCTAATTTCTAATTTCTAACTAGATTCACACTTACCTCTCAAAGTACTCCAGGATATCTTGTGAGCTTAGAGGGTAGTACTCAGGGATGGCAACGAACGCTGTTCGGTAGTCTTCGGGCGGCAACCTTGTGTGGATGACGAACGGCACCATCAGTTCTGGAGCGGGCAGTGTGGGGATCACGAATGAGTTGGAATCATCTTGGAACCGGTATAGCATCGCATGTAGATAGTCATCGAATATGAGCGCCGCAAAGTTGTCCCGGATGAAGGCAACACCACGCGCTACGATGTCCTTGTGGAACATGAAGAACCTCGAGTCGACAAGCCTACCCCCACGAACGCCGCAGAGGGCCACGACGGCTGGGATGTCCACGAGGGGTGCTGGCAGCTCGTAGCCGCCATGGAGAACGTAGTTGTACACGGCGCATGCTTCTAAGATGACCTGCATGAGCGACATGTCGTCCGGCGTCATGGCCACGTTGCCAAGAACCTGGAACCCCATGGTCATCTCTAGCCAGAGGAGGATGCAGATCACCTTCTTGGCAACATCACGCCTATTCGACTCAAAAAGAACACGCAGGTATGCCCTGCGAGTAGTCTTGTTAGCTTCAAGGACTTCCCACACTAGAAAAACCATGGTACACCTGATGGCTAAGAGATCTAAGGAGACATGAGAGTGACGGATGATAGAGAGAGAGAGGTTAGAGAAGGATGTTATGCTTTGTGTGGGAGAGGAGGCTGCTGGGGTTGTCCACATATATAGAAAGGTTACAGCCATGAGTGAATCAGCGAGCATTACCAAACAAAATTAGCTAATAAGTTGACAACTTGGGGTTGATCTGTGTGAGAGAGAGATAGGTGAGTAGGAACATCACGCTAGGCAGTTACATTTTTTTGTACTGGTGTTATTACTACCTTCCCAGATCACAGCAAGCGGTATAGTGAAATTGCTTCACTTTGAGCACTTTGAGCTTATATATCATTGTGGACCGTAGATCCTTATATTATTCACATCATCACTAGTGTGACAAATAAAATGTTGCAGTGAAAACTCTGCTCGATTTCAATTCATGGTTGAAAACTTTCATCCATCTTGTGGCGGTGGTTTTGGCGATGTTCTTGGTTTGTCTATCAACGCAACTAATTTGCCGTTACGTGCTGACATAGGCATTTTATCCACAAAAATACCGTAATGTGTACGGTCACCGTACCGATAACTTTTTGTCGTATGTTGTCGTCTCCTTTTAATTGTATATAAGCAAAAAAAATAGTATTCATGCATCTAATTATTCTAAAACTATAAGATCATGCATACTAGTTGTTCACAAGATCTAAGCAAGTAATAAAGGATTTGACATGACCTGAATGCTGCTAGTTTCGTTAGGTCCGTGTTATTGCTCTGTTACATCTCATTGGCCAATAGATCACTCCACATGTCTCACCATAAGGTTATTGCATCGGATGATCCTTATGAGTTACAAGGTTAGTCTCTTCATCCAACAACATGAGCATCTTATAAACCTCTTTCACGAGGAGCATAGTTAGAATTATATGTACCTAACTCATATATGTCCAAACAAAAAACTTGAACGTAAAAACTTGTGAATAATATGCACCTACCCCAAGTATTTCCAAAATAACATAAAATTGTAGCACTAGCTCCAAAAGAGGTTGAGTTGGTTAGTAGTATTAAGAATTTAAGACTCATCATTTGAGGCAAGACGTGGCTAGGTACACTAACGCATGTCCATAGTGTCATGCATGCTCTTTCAGTCCCATGTGTGCACTTTTTTGTCATATATACGTGGTTACTAGCAAACAACAAACTCCTTGGATGATGCTTTCTTTGCTTTCAATAGGAGAAGAGGTTTTTCTATTATTTTTCATATAGGTTGTACACATATATAGAAAGGTTACAATGGCGTGTGAATCAGCGAGGCTTGGCAAACAAAGCTATAATTGACAGGTTGGGGGAGAGAGAGAGAGAGAGAGAGAGAGAGAGTAGGAACATCACGCAAGTAAGTTAGATTTTTGTATTGGTGTTACTACCTTCCAAACTCTCAGCAAATGGAATAGTAAATTGGTTCACTTTGAGCTTATCATTATGGACCCCAAATCCTTATTCATGTAATCACTATGTGACAAATAACAGTTGCCGTGAAAACTCTGCTCGATTTCAATTCATGGTTGAAAACATTCTTCCATCTTGTGGCGGTGGTTTTGGTGATGTTCTTGATTTGTCTATCAGCGCATTTTTGTATTTTTTGTTATGTGTTGACAAAGGCAATTTATCCACAAAAATACCAGTAATGTGTACAATCACCGCACCGATAACTTTTTGTCGTATGTTGTCGCCTTCTTTTAATTATATTAGCAAAAAATAGTATTCATGCATCTAATTACTCTAACACTATAACATCATACTAGCTGTTGACAAGATCAAATAAACAAGTATAAAGGATTTGACATGACCTACATGGTGCTAGTTTCGTTAGGTCTGTGTTATTGCTCTCTTACATCTCATTAGCCAATAGATCACCCCACATGCCTCACCATATGGTTATTGCATCGGATGATCCTTATGAGTTACGACGTTAGTCTCCAACATGAACATCTTATAAAGTTCTTTCACGAGGAGCATAGTTAGAATTATATGTACCTAACTCATATACATCCAAACAAAAAACTTGAAGGTAAAAACATGTGAATATGCCCTAACCCAAGTGTTTCCAAATTAACAGAGAAACTTTAGCACTAGCTCCAAAAAGAGGTTGAGTTGGTTAGTAGTATTAAGACTCATCATCTGAGGAAAGACGTGGCTAGGTACACTGACGCATGTCCATAGTGTCATACATGATCCCTCAATCTATCGTGTGCACTTTCTTGTCATATATATGTGGTCACTAGCAAAACAAACTTCTTGGAGGATGCTCTCTTTGCTCTCAATAGGTGAAGGATTTTTTTTCTATTATTTTTCATCTAAGTTGTCCACACTGCATATAAAGAAAGGTTACAATGGTGCGTGAATCAGTAAGCATTGGCAAACAAAGCTAATAAGTCGATAGGTTGGGTGTAGAGAGAGAGAGAGAGAGAGAGAGAGAGAGAGGCTGAGAGGTTAGTAGGAACATCACGTAAGGCAATTAGATTTTTATGATGGTGTTACTACCTTCCAAATTCTCAGCAAATGGTATATTAAAATTGCTTCACTTTGAACTTACCGTTATGGACCGCAGATACTTATTCACATCATCAATATTTGACAAATAACTATTGTCGTGAATTGTTTAGAATGAAGTGTCTAATGTTTGGTGTTTGCAATTAAAGCTCCACTCGATTTCAAATCATGGTTGAAAAGTTTTCTCTATCTTGTGTCGGTGGCTTTGGCGATGTTCTTGACTTGCGTGTCAATGCATTTGTATTTGTCGTTGACAAAGACAATATATCCACAAAAATGTCAGTAATGTGTACAGTCACTGTACCGATAACTTTTGTCGCATTCACTGTGCAAGGTAGTTACAAACTTCTGTTGTCACCTTATTTTAAATATATAAGAAAAAATAGTATATATTCATGCATGTAGTTATTCTAAAATTATACTAGTTATTATTCACAAGATCTAGGCATGCATAAAGCATATTCAAAGTACATGTGTTGGAAGTAGTATAATTTGCCATGACCTACATGGTGCTAGCTAGTTTTATTAGGCCTATTTTGTTTCTCTCTTACATCTCATCAGCCTATAGATCAATCCACGTGCCCTCACCATGGTTATTGCATCGGATGATCCTTACAAGTTACAAGGATGGTCTCTTCATTGAACAACGTGAACCTCCTACAAAAGTTCCTTCTCCCGGAGCCAAAGTTAGAATTATATGTAACTAACTCATATATGTCCAAACAAAAATATAAGGAACCTTGAAGGTAAAAACATGTGAATATATACGTACCTTAATCCAAGTATTTCGAAATAAGACAAAAACTATAGCACAAAGCTCCAAAAGCCGCTGAAGTGGAGTAGTATTGAAACTTATCATCACAAGCACGATGTGGACTAACCTATGTCCAATAGTGTCATACATACTCCCACGTGTGCACTCGCTTATCATGTGGTCACCAGCAAACAACAACCTCCTTGGATGCATGCATACTTGCTTTGCTCTCAATGGGGAAATGTTTTTGTATTTTTTTTTACATCTAATTAAATTGCATGCTCTTCTTCGATCCCTGTCTAGTGATTTGTTGCCCGTGGAGTTAGTCACGTCGTGCACAAATACTCTGCAGTTACTACAAGAGGGGCCTACCATGGACAGTGTGTGACCGCAATTAAATGGTTGTTTCTTTGGCTACACGTACAATCTTGACTTCTCTGTCAATATTGGCGTAATCCAATTTCTTAAGCTACATATACTACATAGAAATGTTGGGTCTTGACATTATTGAGGGCGGTTTAGTGAAAATTAAGATGGCGCATACAAGAAACTGATTCTAGCTCTTGTTACACATGACCCCTACTCGCTCAGGTCTTCATAGAAACAGAATGATGGCCAACAGATGTTTTCAATAACTAAAGAAACCGAACAAAAGCAAACTTTTGAATGTATTGCTTGCACATCTCAGATGAACTAGAAATTATGATTCCAAACACGACGACGTTGCTACCCAATTGATTAGTAACCGTCGGACACAACAACACAACTACGATGATTGATTTGGTATGGAACAAATTTTCCATGATCAATCATATATTCCTAATAAGGATGTATAGCCTTGATTGGCCGGACTTATTAGCAATGGCATGACAAATTGACAAGCTTAGAATGGAGGCATTTAGAGGTGAGTTGCACACACATGTCGTGGCCGCACATTCACACCAAAGAATGCCACGTGGCTCCTTGAACATTTTCTTATCCCTCAACTCCAATTCGCGCTAGTCACGAACACAATACCATGAGGGGGCGCTCTGTTTCGATGCGCTCGATGCAGCGCCCAAACCACAGAACCATGCACAAAGCATGCACATGAAATTGGTCCCAACAATCATATATATGTAATTGTTGTAGATAGACCATAAGACATATCACAGATGTATTCCTGACTAGGTAAGTTCTCACACATTTTGTTCAAAGTACAAGTTCACAATGCGTCGGGGAGTCCGCAGGTAGCATCATCATGATGGCAACTGATAGCGCCATCTAAGGGATGAAAGTGGTCTACACGTAAACGTGTATATAGGCTTAAATTTATTGGTTGCGCAAAGAAACCCACAAAATGAAGTCTATATGTGGGTTTGAGGGCTAACCCGCTTACCTCCCTAGCACCATCAGCTCGAGAGCTGGCACGGATCGGGGATCAAATCATTGTCTTCAAACTAGCACAACATCACATTCGGGTTGTCGTTCAATACGATCCTTGCAACGATGTCCCGGATCACGACTATATCTCTGTAGACGCTAATTCAATATCTTCTAATTAATCTCTTCACTATCTTTGTCCCTATATCTCTATCTGTATCTTTATCCCTATCCCGGCCTATCTCTATCCCTATTTGTATCTATATTTAGCTACATCTCTACTCTCTTCTCTATCTCTATCAATTTCTATCTCTATCTCTATCTCTATCTACATCTACATCTCGACCTATAATATAATATTAAGAGTGAAGCGTTTCTTCCAACCCAGTTTTTTTCGTCCCCTTTTTTTTTTACCTTCCAAACTGCCCTCGCGCCCATCATATCCTATATGCTCTCATACAAGTTAAAACCAGTCATGACCAGCGATACTAAGTCTAGCTATAATACGAAGAGAAAAAATAAGAACCTAGAACATTATGAGAAATAAATAAGTCATAATTAAGTCAACTGATATATAAGTAGACTGATAGGTGGGTTGTAAAGTAAGCTATGATCATCACGTTGTTGAGGGCCTTTACACCCATAATGGATCGTCTCTAGCCATAGGATGAGGTAGGTCACATTCTTGGCCAGGGTTCAAAATTTCTGCAAATGACCACCCCATCGCGCTTGAGAGGATGTGCCTTTACCGCCTTGCGGGCAGTCATGTTAGCGTGTAAAGGACTTCCCACACTCGAACGACCTTGGACCTGTTGGAGATCACCTAGACTGAAGAGCGCGAGAGAAAGACTGCATTTTTGGAAAGATTGCCCGTGTCAATTCACAATGGTAAACATAAATGTGTCGACAAACAAGACAAAAGATCATCATCGCTAAAAGGCACCACTACTACGTGATGGAGGAACGTTCAAAAACCATGCAAGAACTGAAAACAAAGCGTGATAGAGGTGCGGTGGATGGTTTATTGGAAGGGGTGATCCTTACAAGGATATGCATGCATAGTCTCTTCATCACCAACAACGTGAACATCCTATAAAAGTTCTTTTTGCAAGGAGCCAAAGTGAGTTAATTATCTGTACCCAACTCACATATTCCAAATAAAAAGAAAAAATAAACTTGATGGTGAAAATAAACTTAATATATATATATGCACCTAAGCCAAGTATTGCCAAAAGAAAAGAGAAACCGTTGCACAAATGCCTCCATAAAATGCGAGATGGTCAGTAGTGACGTGTTTTCACAGTGCCATGCATGCTCCCTCCGTCCCTCGTGTGCACTCTTTTGTCTTGTAGCCGCCATCAAGCAACAACCCCCATGGATTCACGCTTGCTTTTCTCTCGGTGGCTAGTGTCTCTTATGTTTCTTGATCACCTAGGCTGCATTTCACGCTTGCTTTTCTCTCGGTGGCTAGTGTCTCTTATGTTACTTGATCACCCAGGCTGCATGCCGCCCTTCCCTTTGTCTAGTGACTTGTCTATAGATCGAGGTGGTCCCTCGCCGTGGCGTTGTTGTTTTTGCAGAGCGGCGGGGAGCTACGTCGGACAATCGCCATGGCCAGCATGACCGCCATGGAGAAGTTGATCCTCTTCCACAAGTTTTCGAGAGAGCGACCTGTTCCACCGTCTAGTGCATGACTGGCCCGGGACCGGTGCCGTCGCGATGGGTGATCGGCGTTCTGGCTGCGGCTCGAGTCCGGCGGCCACCCGCGACTTCATCCGCCCGCGTCTCAGCGCTGCCGGGACCCGTTGTGCTACGGTTTTGTCGGCGAAGCCATCGCGTGCCTCCGCCGCCTCGCCCGCCCGAGGGCCGCGGACCCTGCGGCGGCGACAACGGCGCCCGGCCCGAGAGGTGCCTACCTTGCGCGAGCAGCGCTCTTGACGGCGCGCATAGACGGCGTGGGCTGCCGAAGGAACGCGAGGTCTTGGATGGCGTCACCTACCCGATCTGGGGGCGTATGCCTCGCCGTTTGTGATGTCGGCGGCAAAATCACCCGGTTGTGTGCCCACTAACACAAGCGGTGCGCTTACTTGCACCACCGATGGTCGGCTCCCCGTCTTGACCGCCCCGCGACGGTGGTGGGATCCTTTCCACTAAACCCCATGGCATCACCATGGATCCCTTTGCAGCGTAGCCCCCCGCCAGACGACTACCGCTCCCTATTTATCACCTTCTCCAGAGGCTACCCCATTAACAGGGACGACATCGTGGAGTTCTTCAACTCGTAAGTCCTCTTCTTTTCTCGTCGTATGTAAATCGTGTGTGTGTGGATACCTTCATTCGTACCCCTAGTACTCCCTTGCTTGTGCGTAGTCAGGGGTAGGGATGGCAGTTGAATCTGTGCATACGGTCTGCGGATGCCGCACCCCGCTAGGGTGCGCGTGTGGATGCCAAATCGGGTCTCATTGGATCGGTCCCGAAATGAATGAGTTAAGGTCGGGTGCGAGTGTCAAATCGTACCTGTAGGGTGCTTGCCGAGGTCCAAAATGTAAGAAGTACTTCGTGTACTTCTATTCGAATTATAAGACAATTTGCCTTTTTTAGATACTACATAACTTTTATAATGTATCTAGACATAATGTATGTCTAAGTGCATAGCAAAAACTAGGAATGCGGAAAAGACAAACGTCTTATAATTCGGAATGGGTGAAGTAATTAACTAATTATCCATGTCTAGTTGTTAAGAACATATGCTTGGCACCTAAGTATTAAATTTAGTCTATTTTAGAAACTTGTATGATTATATGATACATATGTGGTAGATGATTAGATTTTGCTATATATAGATGAAAAAACTTTTTAGATGTTTCTACAACTTCACTGTTCGTCCACCGCAACTTTCAAAGATCTTGGAGTAGCCGGCAACAGTTATTTAGCTTTAAGATTTTTATAAAACTCCAAAATATATAAAGTTTTGAGAAATGACTCCATTATCTTTGGGCTCTGATTTAAGCTTTCAACAAAATGGTTGCGGTCACTGGACAAAACTTGCTCTCTGCAAAAGAAATTAAGATTTTTGTTTTTGAGAAACAAAGAAATTATGATTCGATTTACTAGCCCAATTAATTTGATTTTTTTGTGTGTTCAAGCATCAAATGGCCGTGCAGGATCATATAAATCTACACATAGCGCTAGATAATGTTGTGCATGGATCGATGGTGCGTTGCAGGGTGTACGGACCGTGCGTGGAGACGGTGATGATAGAGAAGGTGGCGCCAGGGCAGCTGCCGGTGTACGGCCGCATGGTGCTGCGCAGTGCGGCGATGATCCCAGTGGTGCTGAATGGGCGGCAGACGGCCAAGTTCCTGATCAAAGGCAGGCACCTCTGGGCCAGGATCTACGTCCCCAGCTCCAAGCTCTCCTACGCCTGATCCCAGCCATCTACAATCAGAAGCCGGCCGGGGTAAGAGCAGAGCTGGAGCTTATATACTGATGTTACGTATACTTACGGATGCTTTGCTGAACTGTGTCGTCAGTCGTCGAATAAGTTCTTTATCGGAGTGTTAAGGTTTATGTCCATGTGTGTACGTACGTGTCTTTGCGTTCCAGAATCCGGAGTTCACCCGTGTACCCGTTATATACTCGTCATGTACCAGTTATATGCTCCCTGTGAACCCTCTGTGTCCAGTAAATGTTTTTGATGTCGTAACAGTGCCGTCCTAGTAATAAGTTGGGAGTTTCATAAGTGTCAGAGCTATGCTTGCCTCGATGAAAACGCTATATATGTACCTTGGCACGGCCAAATCAACAGGGCCTGGGTATTTTGAACAGCTTCTAGTTCCCATTGTGGAGCTAAAACAACGCCTATTTCAACGACGATATCTGGCTACCAAGACAGTACTGTTTATAAACGGTAAGGACGTAACCACAAAAAATCTGGGTCATAACACAAAATGAATGTGTACATTAATCGCGTCAACCAGCACCAGCTTGACGCCTTTCCCATATAATCTAGCAGGATTTCAGCTAGTGCCTAGTGTGAATTTCTAACTCTCACACAGGTTACTGCTTAGAGTTTTGACGCTGCAGCGTGGCTCGCCTCACCGTGTTTGACAGGGAGCCAGGGTGTGAGTGCATTCACCAGCCTTTTGATGTCCTCCGAGGAATGGGAAGCGCTAAGAGTGATTCTCAGCCTGCCAAGAGGTCCAACATAAATTTATCTTCGCGCACAGTATTGGAGAATCGAAGAAGAGACTTTTTATGTACATCAAGTTCTAGCAGGAATTCTGTATAGAAGTTCATGAAAGCCTGAATGATGGAATAATGGAAGTGGGGAGATAAGCTGGAACCTGCATGAGTTGGGTGGCACCGTGGGTGGCCGGATTGGTGTAACATGAAATCCAGATCTTAGCAAATGCCTGAAGGATTAGAAATATTAGGAACGTGAAGCGACGAGGCTATCAACAAACCAAACTAAGGAAACAGGGAGAAAGGGCACCTGCCAGCCCTGAGCGCTGCAGCTTCACTTCCAACCACAATGGAAATTATGGGACTGGTTATCTCGAGATTGGTCAAAGAAGCAAAATACTGCACATGCCTCCAGATCACTGATCTCCGCCATCTCTCCTTACTTGAGACATAGAGTGCCGCTGAAATCAATAACTCTATTTAGAAAACACCCCCTGCTATACATTCACACAGGCTAATTTGAAAGCAAAAACAGCATGCACATTTTTTCCTTCTATGTAACTGGAGATAATGTTAATTAATGGATATTGGATGTCACTTGTCAGCTCAATATATTGTTCAAATAAATATGCATTTCTACAAGAACTGGCACAGGAGTTGTTAAGTCATGAATATTAAGAACTGGCACATGAGTTGTTAAGTCATGAATATTACCATGCACAGAAGCAACAACTGGCACCGGCAAAGCAGTTGAAAATATGAACGAGCGACCTCGCGACTGAATAAGCCTCTTCCATCTAGTGCTGCACAACAGATTGCAGCTTTTAGTGATGAATCTCAGAATCTGGAAGCGTTGTCTACTGATATTCTTATTCTTAGAGTCAACTTGTGATTACTGATAACAAACAGAAAAGCTTCTTTATAAATAAATAAATCATAAGCATGACTACATGAGAGTCCATGGACCATGGTGAAACTTGTGATAACCAACTGAAAAGCTGAGCACTAGAAATTCCTCAGGTTAGCCGACATCAGCAAGTTCTCAGAATGGAAACATGTTGAATGTTCAATGAGTCAGCACTGGGCACTACATGAACTCAGAGTTTGCAGAAACATGCGAACCTAATTCTCATGTTATCCCATTAATATATATGCAATCAAACATGTCTCACAATCCAGTAAAGGCACTAGCCCTTCCTGTTCCATAAAGTCTCACATATCTCATATTTTTGTATATCCTACTTTTTAGACAGATATGCTACATGATACGATATGAAAACAGGGGCTACATCTACTTTGTTTAATATTCATCATGATTCATAAACAGAATTCACTACAAAGGAAATATGATTGTTTCAAAGAGTATATTACCTGCATGTTATAAAACCACCCTGGCACCCAGCAGCCTTGCTTAAGGTGCCGACACCTATGTCAATGTCTTTTCACATTGAAACAACTCAGCTGCACCACCACCATTCTCACCACAAACAAATGTCCCATGAGCCTTGACAAAAGAAAATGCGAACAGAACTAAATCAATACAACGATCTGCAAAAACTTATTTGAGAGGAGATAAAATACTAACATCATCGATGACCAATAGAAACCCATACTTTCTGCGTAATTTGACAAGTTCAGACAATGGAGCGAAATCACCATCCATGCTGAACAGGCTGCACTTTATTATAAATGCAAAGAGGTTCACATATTATTAGCCTAATGAAGTAACAACATGCATATACAAGCAATATCTAGTCATCAACATTAACAGAAACATCAACACTGATGACTTGCCTATCTGTGACAACAACTTTCTTTTCCATTGAGCAATTGGACCTGCAGAGATTACAATAATATAGTTACAGCTAAATCAAGTAGAGTGAATACACTGAGTATTACTGCAAAGTGAAGAAGAAACATACAGCAGGAAATCAAGATGGAACATGTCACAGTGCTTGTAGACAAACACTAACGCTTCCTGCTGCCGCTCCAAAAGGCGAATCCCGTCGATAATTGAAGCATGGTTCAGCGCATCTGAGAAGATCGCAATTCTTTCATACTCTGCTGGTTTCCTCCCACGGGATAAAAGAGAGCTAATACTCCCCAGGGCCGTCATTACAGCCATGTTAGCAGAAAACCCAGTAGGGCAAAGAAGGCAATCCTGCAGAACCACTACACGGTAAGGATCTAAAGCTGAAGAAATGATGGTGCGTGCCCAAAAAATTCAATTTGAAAATATTAATTGGTACCTCTTTTTTCTTCAATTCTGCCAATGATTCCTCCACCAGCTTGTGATAGCTAGTATACCCACAGATCAACGCCGAGCCTCTTGGCCCCATGCCATAATCTCGAGCTGCCTAGCAAGCACCAACTAGGTCATTAATTCAATCAAAACAGTAGATATATCAAGCAGCAGTGAAGAGAATTGGCACACCTGCACTAAAGCCTCACGAACTGCAGGATGCGAGCTGAGGCCCATATAGTCATTCCCTGAGAAAAGGATGAGATTTCCATCCAACTCCTCTTCATGTCCACTCGCCTCACCACCTGTCCAAATCTCACGAGGGAGAACAGTGACTACGAGTCTGGCATGTGCCACAGAGGGGGGGCGAGGGATTTGACTGGCGCTGACCTTCGGCCAGCCATTGTTGCAGGGTGTCGCGGTCGAGCTGGATTTCGACGGCGGCACGGTCCCAGGGCCCCGGGCCGTCGAAGGTCTGTGGGGTTGCGGGGGCCGGCGCGAGCGCGATGGGCCGCGTCGCGCGTAGCTGCCTCCTGGCCTCCAGCGTCGCGAGCGCGGCATCCACCAGAGCGTCCCACTGCCCCATTTCGTCGAACATGCGGCGCGGGTGGGCGGCGGCGGCAGCGGAGCGCGCACGCTGAGAGGAGAGCAATCTTGACACGTACTGGGAGTCGCTTGGGGAGAGTTGAGGTGAGGACCTGGGGTAGCGTGCCCGTGGGCGCAGAAGCGCAGCGATGGGCGCGGCGGCGTCAACTTGCGCGGCTAGGTGGTTGGCTCACCCTCACCCACACTAGAACGGCCGCCAACGGGACTCGCAGCATGTGTTGGGCATGAGGCCATGGCCCATGAGATAACAATTTTACGGGCTGTGAAAGCCCATATAGAAGTTGCACGCATCATAGAATAAGGAAGGCCCATGATTTATAGACCAGACTTTGAGTTCCGTAAGCACCAAATGAGACGGCCCATATATTGCCCAATAGACTTGTGTCGGTTTATAACCCTTAACTATTGACTTGGGTTTGCTCAAAAAAAAAAAAAAAAAAAAAAAACTATTGACTTGGGGCATTCTCAAAAAAAAAAAAAAAAAACACTATTGATTTGGGGCATACCATTATCGAGCGTTCTTTCCCCACGCTACAGTAGATCGCGGGTGACTTGCGGCGACTCCATCCCTGGCGCCGGGTTCGCCGTTTCCCCTCGTCGTTGGTGTCCTTCAGGACACTGATGTGCAGGGGCAGGTGCGGATCCGGCGTCCGGTGACTATTTTCCTTCCTATCAGGTTAGTTTTTGTTGGTTTAGGGTTGGATTTCATCCCAATGAGGAAATCATTGGTTTTCTTTTGCTTCCCTCAGGGTTTTCTCTGGTGGCTTTGATGTTGTGGGCGTTTGGTGTCTGACGGTGGTTAATGGGTGTGGAGTGTGTGGCTTCAGTGTTACAATCGGAGGATTTAGCACTAACAAGGTTATATATGCTCGTTTCTTATATGCCGTTGCTCGATTCTTCTGTGGTTTCTTTTCTTCGATTGTGCTCACGCCTTGAGCAGCCTCGTTAGCCTAGATGCCAACGACATGGCCATTTGAGGGTGGAGGGTATTTTGCTCCCTCCAAGGTGTTGGATCTGTTGATTGCTATGGTAGCCTCGTGAGGTTTTGTGATCCACCCGCTTGTTACAAGTTGGTGTTCTTAAATTCCCTTTGAGGGTTCGTCGTGTGTCGACGGGTTTGGCCAGCGGAGCGATCGACGATCCCGATCCCGGTGAACATGAGGTTTGCCTAGTGTGTTCAAACGGTAAAACAAAGATGCTTTTAGTGTGTTGTTTTACTGTGGTACGGATGGCCGTGAAACTTAACTCTTTGTCGACTTGGGTATGGCCCGTAAGCTTCATTCGGATTACTTTCTTTCACCGCGGGAGGTGGAGAAGTTTTAGGTTGCGGCAACAACGATCGACGGTAGCGACGGGTGTTGGATGCTTCAACAAAGGATTTATGTGTAATTTTTTCAATTATTAAGGGGTGTTCAATAAGGGACTGGTTGTAAAACTTCTATATCAATAAAATCCAACCCTTTTCAAAAGAAAAAGAAAACTATTGGCTTAGCTCCACTAAAAAAATACTATTGACTTAGTCCGTTTCTACTCCGTCTAGGCCTCTATTACCAAGACACCAAACCCAATATCTTTCCTCCATCGGTCGATGGCTTGTAAAGTTGCTTTGGTTTATGCAAATGGTGGTGGGATGAAGGAGCAAAGTTAACGCAAACTACAGACGGACATGGAAGTTAATACAACGACTGTGATCGTTATTTCAAGTTGTCTACCAAAAAAAAAAGTGCTCGGCAGTCCGCATATGTAGCAGTTGAAAATTGGACGTCACCATGCAAAATCAATATAGATGGTGCTTTTTTTACTAAGCAATATAGATGACGCTTACATCGAGGAAACCATATTTATTAAATTGAAGGTGTCACTTGGAGTCCAAATAAGACGGTCTCTCTTCTATAAATATATTGTCGTATCAGTAAAATACAACAATAAAAAGTTAATAAATAAGCATAGATTTTACGATAGATTTTACATTATGAGTGCCCTAAGAGTTCAACGTACCCGTTCTTGCTGCTCAAGAAGCTGGCAGAGTAGGGGAAGAAACGGATGGAAGTAGGCTAGCGTGTCTCGCCATGTTGGTAAAATTAACGAGAATCGAAAAACCTTATTACCAGATGGTTAAAATATGAAAGTTATTGTATTGTTTACAATATTTTGCAAGTGATTGTATTGTTCTTACAATATTTGCAAGTGATAGTATTGTTTTCTTACAAATAGTGCTTCAGTGGAAAATCACCATCCCGGTATATAAAAAGCAACAGTGCTTCTAAATCAAAGCGACAGACTATGTGCTGGAAACTATTTGAGGTGGTGCTGGCTTTTATATATCAACAGATACGTACTACTCAAAACCAACCGGTTTTACTTCTAATTTGGATCAGTACGGCCAGATTAAAGGCAGTACGGTTTCCAATCTGGATTAGTATGATGAGGCTAAACATCATCAGTACGATAAGAGCTATAACACTGTTTCACTAATAACACGCCTAAAAAGGTTTTAAAGGGAAGAAATTCTACATTGGCGTGCCCTTGCTACTGCGGATGCCTGACGGGAGTGAATGCGTTCCTTGCGAAAACTGCAAAGCAACGGGACGGCCTCTTTCCCTCCCTTGTCGCGTTCCTCAGTGCCTCACCCTCACCACGTCGTGCACCGCTGGACGAGAGATGGTGGCGCCACGTCACGTCCCAGTGTTCATATAATCAAGAAAAGGCCAGTGAAATAAAAGGTGTACAGGAATGCCAGGATCGGAGCGGTACTGTGTGTACGCCGGCAGTAAAACACGCAACAACCAGCCGTGCTACGTTCTTCTGTGACGACTTAATGGCGAAACGAAGGCATGCACACGAAAAACAGTGGAAGAACAGGAAACAGCTAGTGCCGTACGTTGTGTGACGAGATCTCTTGTCAAAAGGACGGCCGATTACGGCGATAAGTAACACCGAGGAGATGACCGATGTGCGTGCCGTACTGCCATCCTTGTTGTAGGAGAGAATTGCTATATGTTTTCTTTCCGTAGAATTGCAGCCATGAAGTTGCGCAATGGTGATACTCCAACATTTCATTCCCTCAAGTACCGGCGATAATCAGTTCCTCAAATATTAAAACCTGGTGCTCATGTGTTGTGCTTTGTGCAGCTAGTGCTTGTTCTAATTGCCAGGAAAGGAGATGGTGAGATTTTCTCTGCTGTGGTTCCTGTCCGTCCATCCTTCAGTGAAAAGGTGAACGAGCATGGCTGGACAAAGCTCCCAGGTGAAGAAATCTTATGCGCGTTGCAAGGCGTACATGGATTGTTTGGATAGAAAGATGAAGTGTTTCCTTATGCTCATGTCTGCTAGTTATATACACAACATGAACATATGTGTTCATTAACCAATTTGGAGGAGAGATCTCAGAGAGCAATAGAGTATTGACATAGAATCCCCTGATGGTAGTGTTTATGCAGTCAAGGGCTCGAAACAGATGGTCCCTCAGTGTAGATGGAAAGCATTCATTGATTGATGTCCATCGCCTGTAAAAGGAGAATGAGTCGTTGCTGTTCCAGCACATTGAGAACGCTTGTTTTAAGGTTCCGATACTCGACCCTGATGATTGTGAGAAAGTCCGCCCTGTGATATGGACTCAAAATCAGTTCTAACATCCAAGAATGAGCTAGATGCGGATTGTGTTGTTGTTTCAGATAGATAACTCCCATCATCCCATAACCGTACCAACAAATTCATCAAGAATTCGTAGAAGAGTCAAGAATCAGGACCAGAGAGCACTGCTGACTATGATGAGTCGTCTTTAGGAATTAGGATTAGATGGTCATCAGACAAATTTGGCGCCTGATTATGTCATATGGCATATGAGTAAACTATATCTGCATAACAAGAGGATGAAGTAGATGTACTCTCCCCTCTAGAAAACATGCAATTCTAGCACAATGTTAGTATCTCAAGTTTGATTAATTATAGATAAAAATAAAGTAATATTTATGATATCAAATAAATACTATTAAATTTATTACAAAATGTATTTTTTTAATACTAAATTAATTTGAAGTCATAAATGTATTGGACAGAAAGAGTACTATGGAGATCCAGCCTAAAATTAATGTATTTGTAGCTATCATAGAAACGAGCAATGTAAGGCGTCCAATGGTTACCAAATCGCTAGCTAGAAAAGAATTTATTATTTATCAATGACACTTTACAAATCGCTAGCTAGATGAGACATCAAAATAAGAAAAAAAAAACACTATAGTTTAGAGTTATGTGAGAGAGATGTTTTTAGAAAAGCGAGCTAGATTAGGTATTTATTAGTTATTTACTATTTGGGAGTCGCTAGCTATTTGGTCTCTCTTCTCGATAGCCAATCAACATGTTACTTTTATATTATTTTTATATTTCATCTAGCTAGCTATTTGTAAAGTGTCATCGATAACCAATAGAATTCCTCCTAGCTAACTATTTGGTCACCATTGGAGACGCCATAAAATCACAATATCCTTCTGCTGCTCTGCAGTTGTGCAATTCCCACATAAAAATCAAAATGTCACGCTTTAGTGGCCAGGCAAGAACAAGAAGTGGCATCCCAAATTTGACATCAGAAAAGATAGTGCTGCGCGCACATGTGAATTGGACGCTGGTTTGAATTTGTGCAAGAAGGTGCCATCTGCATCTTTCAGCCGTTAGGAGAGTGCTGGGACAAGATCTCATTCGTCAGTCGAAAGCGAACACATTACGTGAAAATGGAAATAGTCCAGTAGAGGAAGGAGTACGACAAAGCCACAAAGGTAATAGAAGTGCAATGGGATGGGTAACAGCTAGCGCGCGGCAAATTCAGTAGCGCAAGGCAGCAATGGCAAAGCAATCAGGGCGACGGCGAGACGTGTCTATGCGACACAGCGCGAAGGGCAACAAAACAGATGGACATGGAGCCGATCACTGGCCTGCTTCCAGCAAACCAGGAGCGTTCATGTCATGTCGCAAGACGATTGGACCGAAACCGCCGTGGGCCAAGCATACGACGAGCACGAAGCGCGGGGCCGGGGTCTGCAGGGCAGAGCGCGGTGCGCCGTGCACTGCCGGCCACGGCTTGTTCGGGACGGTTCGTTTCGTTTACCCGGACCTGTGGCCTGGCTCTGGGTCTGGCTGGGGTGGTGGTGCACTGGTGCGGGCGTGGCAGACACGGAACATGTCGGGCGCGGCGCCGGCGCACATGGGGGAGCGCGTGCGCCGGAGTGGAGCCGTGGCGAGAGGCCGAGAGCTATAGGGATGGTCAACCGGCACATGCCCATGTTGCTTGCTTGCCGCCGTCCATACCCAGCATCCAGCACCCACACCCTGACGACGCACCTGTTTTCCGCACCGGCGCCGGGCCGTCCGTCGTTCACCGCGTTCGCCACGACATTTCTGCGGGGACCCAGCTTGCCGGCCGCCGGTCCCCCGTGGTTGATGGCAACCCGTTTCGGTTTCGCACACAGGGTCTGCCCCGCGCCGCAGGAACAGGAAGGGCACGATGATATTTTCTTCCGTTCCCTGCGCGCACGCATCACGCACAGCACGACGTTGCGTTGTCGGAACCATGGACCAGTGGCAGAACCGCAGGAAACAGAATTACCCGATACGACATGCGAGGACAAGCGTACAGGCCTGGGTGCGGATCAGCCTGGTAACTCGTTCCCGCAACGGAGCAGAGCAGAGCAGAGCAGGATCTCCGCTGCATGTGGCGACACCGTGCCAACCGCGACCGGAGTCCAGCTGCGCGCATAACATATATCCTTTCTGGAATCCAAGGAGACCCATCCCAATCATGGAGGGCTCGCCGGCCGGCCGGCTCACTTGCCGCAAACAGCCAAGGAAGCCGGAGAAGGAAGGGGCACACAACGCAACACTGCCATGGCAGACAGCAGGGCGTTGTGAAAAGCAGAGGATGGGTCCTCCGGTCATCCATCATGCAGATGAAGGGCAAATCCATGTGCCACAATCCTGATAATAACGTCATTAACCATATGCATGGTTGCCCATTTCCACATCCTATTCTAACCCGCCCTGCAAGTCGCGGTCGCATCGATACACCTTGCCGGCAAGGCAGGCAGCCGCGGCGTGCTTTGGGTTGTGTCACCAGCAAGACGCAGCTGAAAGCAACGGAGCGGCACTGGAAGAGCCCTCCACCTGTCCATGGCTCCATTTCTACCATTGGACATGGACGGATGGACCCATGTGTCTGCCGGAGGCTTTTTCTTTTCCACCGGAAGATGAGAGGGGCTCATCTTATGGGTCAGAGCGTTTCGATTTATTTCTTCTCCAGGCCACGGAGAAATAAAACAAAAGAAGCTTGAAAGGCGTTTGGCACCGGCCGAGATGTGTTGTTGCACTGCTTGTATTCGTCTCCTTTTTCTTTGCATGGACCCATGGCGTCACATTGTAGCTAGATTACCATTCTACCACAGATACGAAATGAGTGCTATCCTGCTGATGATAGCTAGATGCCCCTCCAATGGGTGGTTGTACCACGAAGTGGGCAACAGAGCGTAACACGTTTTCACACAGCACTTAAAGCTAGCAATGATGTCCTATGACTATGATATCAAGTGTACGTACATGGTTTTAGGTTCCGCTGTGTTTTTGGAGTGCACGATTTCGGGTTCTAACTTGGTTTCTTTGCATTGGGCCACGTTTAGTTGGCAAAATTTTTGCCACAAAAGTGCAAATTTTTGGACTCTCTCTCCATCACATCACATTAAATACACCAAAAGACGTATATCCGGATCGAGTAAATGTAGATAAAAAAATTAACTAATTACCACAGTTCATTTGTACATGACGAGAGCGAATCTTTTGACTAGTTAGTCCATAATTTGATATTTATACAAACAAACGAAAGCGTCTTCAGTCGAGAAAAAGTCACTTTTGCGAATTACGCCAACTAAACGAGGCCTTGCTTTGGAAGTTTTGGAGCCTGCCCGAGTCTGGTATACATTCATATATATACACTGTAGGCTGTAGCAATGTAGCTGCGTTAACAATCCACCAGCACAAATATGGTGAATAATAGCCGCTAAAGCAAGCTAATGACTAAACATAGATGTCGCATGCAAAGTTCAGCGATGCAAATAAGACGAATATAAATGCATATGAGATGTTACGGATTGGAAGGTACGAACTGATGACTAGGCTAGCTATAAGCTAGTCTATCGCTGGGAAATTGACAACACACGGTTATTAGATCTTAGCAAACAGAACAAGAAGTTAAGACAGTCACCAAAGGAAGATCTTAACAAATAATGTAAGACAACTATAGTTTTGGTCTTTTGGAAGCTAGGCACATATACTCTCAAGCATTTAGCTATATTTATTTGTAGGAGTTTTCTATTTATCTGTCAACAAATTAATTTTGAATTTGATTAAATCTTAGAAAAATTTAAAACATTTATTTTACAAATAAATATTATTATGTTGATTATGAAATATATTTTTATAGTAAATGTAATTGGAGACATAAATGTTGATATTTTTCACGGTAACTTAGCCCAATTTAAAAAGGTCATTGACTTATCCAAACCCTAGAATTATATTCTTTTTTAGACAAAGAAGAATTGTATAGTTAAAGGAATTCTGCCATATATTGACATGAAGGTGTGTTGTTCAATCTGTTGCCAAAAAACCGATACCACATATTTGGACAAAGAATTGAAACAAGTAATAATGAATACATCATCGGTTCACCACTAGTATATATATTGTCCTAGCACCACCCCATCAAAGATAGCACAACAAGTAAAACACTTGTGGTGTACTCCCCTGTGTTTCAAATTATAATTCATTCTTGCTTCTCTAGCTACATAGCTTTTTGTTATATGTCTACTTAAAAAGGTAAAATGACTAACAATTTGGAACAAAGGGAGCACAGTCTAAGTAGTGCAAAGCAACACATACACAATAATATCGATGTTTCCCTAAACACTAAATATCATAGAAAACATTTCCATTGGTGGCATTTTCTGATCTTCACTGGTGGTTTTGTGAACTGCTAGTGATGCTCCAGTGGCATCACTTGAGAACCACCTAGGTAAATGTTCACAGTAGTGGTTGGCTTAAGGCTGCCGCTAGTGTAAATCATGTAAATGTTTACGTTGTTTCTTTACCACTACACCGCAGAATCACTTACGACGAAGTGGCCGATACATTACTTTTTATATTCATTTAGTGAATATTATAATACATATTTGAGACCCTAATGAATTCAAATGAAGAGTTTGAATTGGAAAGTTTTTGAATCGCAACTTTTGTCTAGGTCATTTGAAAATAAATAAATAAATAAATAAAACAAAATCATTAAATGTTAAAACAGGTTTTCCAGTCGACAACACTTGTTTAACAAGGACAAACTATCTATTAAATAAAAATGATGTATGTATATGTAGTGTTTAATAGTGTCGGGTAAAGAGGATGATTGAATGCTAGACGATCAACACATATACCACATATTAAACAAAAGACGATGTTTGTGTAGTTTGTGGATCAAACAAGCTCAGGGAGAATAGTCTATTTGATTATAATGATTTGGCCTGATGAATAGCACCACAAGAAAAAATCTATAAAACATATGCTATGAAAAAATATCCAAAAGTTAAAGTAACAGATAATACTTGTTTAGACCTTTAATGAAATTTTATATTGATACCTTGTTCTTAAAAGGCCAATCACTCAATCTCTTGCAACAAAAATGACATGACACGGTTAGACAAACAATTAAAACAAGTAATGAGCACCAAACAAAAAAATAACAAGTGATAGACACACCATCACTAATATGTTATCCTGGCATGCAGCTTGCAGCACCCACATGACAACATGGGTGTACAGTGGCCCGTGCACAAGAAGTAAAAAGCACTTAAATTATACGGTTTTTAAGCAGTACAAGCAACCCAAAAACCACATATACAAACTAGCTAGTGCACTTTAAGAGAAAAAAGCTTCTGCAGCTTGACCAATGTAGATTACAATTTGCAAACTTGGGACAAGCAGATTTTTTGGCTGTAAGAATCCAGCATATGGATGGCTACAATTTGTGAGTTGTCTGCTGAAATATAGGACCAAAAGCAAACATTAAAAAGAAAAAGGAAAAAAAACTGTGGGACAGTACAAGGGGCCGCTTAGCATATATACCAACACATGCTCTTGATTTCCCGCAAGCCAGCCGCAAGTAACTTTTCCTTGCATCCCCACCCTCATTTAGCACTCTCACACGCATGATAAAAAGGGCCCTCGCACCACATACAAACAGAGGCAGGCGGCACACAAGTCCTCCAAGCAAGCCAACCATACACTACTCTTCTTCATCACTTCATCCTCCGGCACACCACCACTGCGCATCCGTGCACCGAGCTAAGCTATCTAGCCATGGCTCAAGAGCTCCAAGAAACGTCCTCTTCCTCTGCCACCACCACCTCGTCGTGTACCACCTCCTGCTGCTCGTCCACTGTCACGGACTCGTCTTCTTCTCCGCCGTCACCGGCGGCGGCCAATCGCCGCGCCCCCGCCACGGACGGAGGGCGAGGCGGTCAGGGAGGAAGAGCAAGAGTTGGAGGAAGAAGACGATGATCGTGCTGGCAAGACGGCGGCGCCAGCGAAGAAGCGGAAGCGGAGCAGCGAGGGGAAGCACCCGACGTACCGCGGCGTGCGGATGCGGGCGTGGGGCAAGTGGGTGTCGGAGATCCGCGAGCCGCGCAAGAAGTCGCGCATATGGCTGGGCACGTTCCCCACCGCCGAGATGGCGGCGCGCGCCCACGACGTCGCCGCGCTCGCCATCAAGGGCCGCGCCGCGCACCTCAACTTCCCGAACCTCGCCGGCGTGCTCCCGCGCGCCGCGTCCGCGGCGCCCAAGGACGTCCAGGCCGCCGCCGCATTGGCCGCTGCGTTCGTCACGTCGTCGCCGTCATCGGGCCCGACGGCACCGGCGCCGCGGCTGCGCCATGCAACGCACGCGACGAAGAGCCCGCCGGCGCGGCCGAGAACGGCGCGGTGCCCGAGCTGGTGGCAGCCTCCGAGGCACCGGTACCAGTACCAGTACCAGCGCCGGTCTCTGACTGTCAGCCAGGGACGCCGTCGTCGTCGAGCGGCGGAGGACGAGCGGCAGCTGTTCGACTTGCCGGACCTGCTCCTGGACATCCGGGACGGGTTCGGGTGCTTCCCGCCGATGTGGGCGCCGCTCACAGACGTGGAGGAGGTCAATGCGGAGCTGCGCCTCGAGGAGCCGCTGCTTTGGGAGTAGCAGTCAGAGATGCTAGCTGTTGCTTGCGTTGCAAGGTCTAAACAAAACAATAGTAGCAGTGCAGTGGTATCCCATTTCTTTGTCTTCCTTCTCTCTCGTTTCTTTTTTCTTTTTTATTTACTTTGGAAAAGCAGCTAGTTATTTTCTTATTCTTCTTCTTCTTCTTTTTAATTGGGTTAAATAAGTATAAACATATATAAATGAGGGATATATAAGCTGTGTACTTATAAGTGTAAGACGAGTAAGTACTACCTATCAGTTAATATTAATGATTACATATACTAGTACTAATGTGACCCAGTGTATGAATTCGAGCAGTAGTTGACCTTGCTAGATTTTAGTAGTAGTAGTTGCTTGTGCTTCCCATGTGTGTTGTACCAAATCCCCCAGTGAAAGGACAAAAGGGACCTGAGATGAGATGAAATGGAAACTTCACTGCTGATCACGAAATGTCTTACCCTCACAGTCAATGGCAATTGTCTATGGGTTTACAACTGCATGTGCAGGTAACCCGTTACATACCGTTAACCAGAGCTGGCTGGCCAGTCCAAGTCCAGCATATATATTCCATTCCTACCCATTTTCTGCCATTTTTCTATCATCAAGTGTACAAGTTAACTTATTGTTGAGCTCCAGCAGCAAGAGGGGCCATGATCAAGTGGTGACAAAGTGTTGCATTCCTCATGTGGCTAGCTGCAGCAGCATCTTCGCCTTCCATCTACAGTTTCTCTCGGCGGCAGCTTTGGAAGCCTCCTTTTAATTTGCTTCCCGGAGATGCTGATGCTGATGCCGATGCCCACGCCGATGCTACAGGGAGCGTGGCTTATTTTTAAGCGCGGACATCATTTGCTGCGCGGAAAGCTGATGCTCGCTCTCACCGCAGTTACCATGGTCTGGGCTCGCCCTGCCCTTCCCTTCCGCTGGAACAGGGCGCTGCCCCTCCCGACAAGGCAAACGGGGCTTGGCACCCCGGGCCCCGGCCGAGCGTGCCTGACAGGCTGGTCATGCCACGGTGGAGATGGACACGCCACGTCGGGAGCAGGGTGGCTGAGCTGGCGATCAGCTAGCTGCAGCGCACCGCACTGCAGTGTGGTGTGGCTGCTCCTCCACCAGCTCAGTTTTGAGAGTGAATACTTGGATGTATACGGCCGGCCTGGACGGACGCGGTGGCGTAGACGAATACAATACGTGTGGTATACGTACGTGCGTACCTGGTACTCGTACCTGTCACGCGGTCGTTTTGGAGACGTGGATCGCGGTCCATCTGGACACAGTTGTCACCCTACACCCCTGCTGTGCCATTAATTGGAAGGATGCGCATCTAAATACAGTATCTTCGATTGATGTACGTAGTACTGGCAATGGAACAGGTGCATTTGGGTGCCATGGTTTCGTGATTCGTCCAGGTGCATTAGTGCCATGGTTTTTCTTAGGAGTAAGCAAACCTTGCTTATGGGTAAAGAAGTAAACTTCTCTCTATAAGGAGACGCTAACAGTTTTTTTTCATGATTTCTCCAATTTTTTACGTCCGCTCACGGCTTCCAAATCCGACCGGCTAGACTGCAGCACCTGGATTCCAGAGAGAACGCATGTGTTTCGACGGTGGGTGAAAACAGGAGGAAAATAAAGGTTTACCTAAGCGATCGATCGATTTATTACTGTCGCGGCTGGTGAGAGATCGCCGTTACCTCTGACAAGTCTCTGTTCCGTTGGATTCAGCGTCCCCGTTCCGTGCCTGCCGCGAACTTCACTGAGAGAGATCGATCGGTACGTGATTCATCAGCCCAGGATGGTAACAACTGCGGTGACAAATAAACTTGTCTGTCACATGTTGATGGTGAGGAGATGGATGGATGGATCCATCCATCATGACGAGACGACTCATGTTCTCTTGTTGCGAGGCATATTTCAACGGGGACGGTTCTTGCACATACAGCTGCATATATCGTAGCTAAGCTAGCTTTAGAGTCTGCGATGCGTGGCAACAGGTTGACGTGAAAACAGTGTTTCTGCCGAGCACAATGATTTTGCGGTTGGCGGTGTAAACTAACCAGCTGTACTTCATTCCGACTTTGCGTGAAATTTACTGCATTTGGTATGTAGATTTTTCTCTTGAATGGAGGCCTCTTCTGTAAGCCAATTTTTTCTGCGAACACATGGTCCATATGATTCGATGTGTGATTGCTAACGAGTAGCGTCTTGAGTTGAGTTGTAAACTAACCAGATGTTGATTTTGACTTGCTTGCATTGAAATTTACTGCGTGAGCCATGCATGTTCAATAATGCTGTCAGTCAGAATTTTCCTTTTGCTTTCAGAATCAGAATGTCTTACAGTTGGAGCTGGGTTACCTCTTACACCATCTACTCTATCATATATAGGATAGGAGTAAGAAATATTCAGATCAAGACATCTGCTTGCTAGTACAACAAACCTGATGAATCGGTTATTCAGATCAACTTGTGCCTCTCCTCTTCTCTCAAGGAAGGACAGCAAACCTCAATCAGTGATTTTTGTCGAAGGGACGCGCTTACCTAACAAGAACAATTATTTAGGAGTAACAGACATAGTATCTTTGTTGGTTTGTCTGGGGCTTATTATGTCAGAACCAACAAACTGCAGGGTACAGAGGTAACATCCACAGTGTGTTGTTTAATTTATATGCAGTCCATGGTGATCGATGGTGGTACTGCACGTTGATTTCGTCTTTTTGTGAGACGCTGACCTGCTCCCAATTTTCCTTTTCCACGAGATAATAGCACATGATGAAGTGACATGAACCTGCATTTCATATGGGGATTAGCAGGAAATTGCAGAGCATCAGTCCCACAAAAGCACCTCATGAATGCAATTAAAGCAAAAGCGAGAGGGGAACCAAAGCAAATCTTTGAACCCGTATTGCTGGTTGCAAAGTTGCTATCACAACCTCATCATCTTGTGTGGCCATACACACAAATGCAACGAAATACTGCACATGAGAAAAAGAAGGTTAAATGAATATTGATGCTTTTGCGGCAAAAGCAAAATACATATATACTCCTCTGCTAATAAAGCTTCACAGTGCTTATCATACTATACGTAGCATAGGTAATTAGTACAGTTGATAGGCATGCATAATGATGCATGTGGTAGCTAGCTTGCTTGACCATCCTCTGATTTCAAAGGTGGTTTAGAAGCGTATGGATCTCAGCCTAATGATCGCAGATGTTCCTACAAGCTAGCGCATAACAATCTGTCAGTTAGTCAAGATCTAGCTAGCGAGGGCTTTGGAAAAGGAGGAATCAGCAACCGTGGCCAACTCAAAGGGTGTTAACAATGACTGGGCAACAAACAAAGGGCGCAATATTTTTTGCTTGACTCTGCTGCTTTCATGGAAAAAGGAAAAAACAAAGGAACAAGGCCGTGGATCAGAGAAGAACAAGCTAAGCGTGCCCTGTGCTGCTTGTACAAGCAAGGAATAAAGCAAAGGGCAACCACAGGTTAAGGTTATCAGACCCCAACTCGTACACTTGTGTCTCCACGAGATGGATCAACCTTTGGTGGCCTGCATGTTCACTGGCCGGGTGCTGAAGAGAACAAAACCGGAAACCCCTCTCTGCAAGGCAGCGCACAGGAGATGGAGATGGAGATGGATCATGAGCTAGCTAGCCCCCATGGTCGTCTGATGCAGCTGCAGCCTTGACAGTTGTTTACTGTTGGAAAGGGTACTCATCATATGGTATAGACGCGCGCAGCAGTCAGATGCTGATGAAAAAAAGCTCGCAGATGCTGATCTTTCACTTGCCATGATGAGATGCGTAGCAGCGTGACAGTTCATCTCTCTCACATGTGACGCTTTTGGAAAACCAGGCCCTCCTTTTCCTTGCCTATGCAGCCGTAGCTTGGGGAGCTACAGTCGACTACGAGAAATTATCTTTTAGAGGTGGCGATGAAATTGTGATTACGCCCATTGTTTCTCGTGAATTACTCGGTCATAAATAATAAGTTGAGATGGTCAGTACGTCTTGCTCGCTGACATGTTATACTGACACCCATTGGCCATTGCTACACCACACATTAGATAAATTAGTAAATATGGCTGAGCGCTGCAACGGGGATAAAAGGCTATTAAACATCCATTACAAAAACCTATCTATTTGTATTTGATCTTTTCTCTATAAATTCTATAGTTATAGTTTACATATTATCACTTATAGCATCAATAATACATAAGCTAATGTTTTTTCACTAGTAACGAAATGATTTTGCGAGCACTTGCAAAATCTTTTCGTCGAAAGCACTTTTGCCCGTCACGAGGAAAATACCCGCCACGTCCAGCTTTTTTTACGTGGCGGGTGATTTTGCCCGTCACGGGAAAGATTTTTTTGCGTGGCGGGCACCTTAACACGCACGCCGCGCAAAATAAAATCTTTTACGTGGCGGGCGCGTTCAAGATGCCCGCCACGCAAAAATCTTTTCCGTGGCGGGCTGGTTTAATATGGCCCGTCACCAAAAAATCGGCTAGGCCCAATAACCCAAAAGGCTCGATAGCTGGCTTGTCATATAAATACGAGGTTAGGGTTTACCCCTCTCATCTCCCTCGGCCGCCCGCGCGCCTCCACATGCATGGTCACACTCCTCTCCTCCCTCTCTCTCAACCGCGACGGTCTCCCTCTCCTCTCTCTCTCAACCGCACACGGCACACTCCTCTCCCTCTCCTCTCTCTCTCAACCGCACACACTCCTCTCTCCCAAGTGCACGGTCTCCCTCCCTCCCTCTCCTTTCGGCGTCCATGGCGGTGGCCACACGCGAGGAGGACGGCCGGCCGCTCATCCGGCGGTGAAGGGGCGGCGCCACCACACCTCTTCGGCGTGGAGCGGGCGCTCTCCTCCGGTGGTGAAGGGCGGTGCCACCCGGCACCTCGGTATGACTCTCGACCTCCCTTCTCTCGTAGATCCATGGTGGTTCCATCCCTCACCCTCCCTCACTTGCGGATCGGCTTGGTGGCGGCGGATCGGCGTGGAGAAGAACACGGAGGAGTCAAGAAAAGCGTGGAGGGAGGTGCGTCGGTGCGGCGTGGAGATCCGTGATGGCACCTTCCTCCCTCGGATCCGTGGCTGCTAATCGGATCGCGCGTCTGGCGGATTCACCAAACTAGCGTCAGCGGAACGGATCGTACGGCTAGGCGTGGCGGCGGATCCGTCATTGCGAGCAGCGTGGCGGCGAATCCGAAGCACCACGGGCCTCCGTGGCGGATCTGGCGCGCGGTTGGCCTCCGGCGGCGGATCAAGCGGTGCCCCTCCGGCGGCGGCGGCGGCGGCGTCCCGCTGGATAGGCTCGGCGGATCCTAACCTAGATGGGCTCGGACTGGCCCATGGATGGGCTCGATGGGCCCATGGATGGGCTCTGCGGGCCCATGGATGGGCTCAGCGGGCCTATCTAGGGTTTTCGTTTTTTTTTATTTTTTGAAATCTTTACCGTGGCGGGCACATGTAACTTCGCCCGCCACGCAAGCTTTCTTTATTAACCGTGGCGGGCACTCGCCGTCATGGTAAAAAAAATATTTTCGTGACCTTTACTTAGTGACAGGGCACACTTGCCGCCACGCAAAATATATTTCGCCCGCCCACGAAAAAGTGTTTAGGTACTAGTGTTTATGAAACAATACATAAGCTAATGTTGGTAATATATAATAATATTGCAACACTTTACGGACCCTAGGTCGAAAGGCATAAAGCTTGGCATCCGAGTTCACCCTTGCTGGCTCGGCTCTCTCTCTCTCTCTCTCTCTGAGTCCTCATGTTTTCATATGCATATTAGTGTTGTTTTGGCAATAATATGGCTCGGCCATAAGCTAATGCTTTTTTAGTCCATGTTTAGTAATATAACACACTCAAGCATTGAAAATATTTAGTTAAATATAAGAGATTCTAGGTAAAAAGTTTTGCATTAAAGACTTTTGCATTTATCAACCAATCACCACTAATCATGTTGATGATAATGACTGAATGAAATAAAGTGAGGACACAAGACACATGGGTCTTTTGCGTTCTCTCTTAATCTATTCTAAAATTTTTAGAATGCACTATATTATAGCACAAATGGGTTATATATAGAGTTACTGGATTACCTCAATGTCTAGAGTTTACCGTCAGTTTTTTAGATTTTTTTTTTTGTAATTCATATTGTGAGTACTATATGAAGTCACTAAAGATCTTCAATTAGATTAGCGAGATACTGAAGAAATATGCACTTGTGTAGCAAACAACAACCATGACTAACCAACAAAAGTGAAAATTTGAAAATTTCGTCCAATCCTAAGACGACTGCATTGGTGGTTTGTGGGGGCATGGACATTATATATGGACAAGCATAACTGCAAGATGCCATGGGCGCAAGGTGTGGGAAATGGGGAGCTTCGGTGCGCTTTATCTCCTCCATGCTGGAGCCCAAAGCTCCTAGGCCGGTTGGGAGACCGGAGAAGTGGGTTTGGCCGGAGGAGGGGGTGGGTCAAGCTGAACATGGATGCATGTTTTGATGCCGCTGCGTGTATAGGGAGTAGCGGTGTGATAATTCATGATCATACCGCATTGTGCAAGTGGGCAACGCGATGGCTTGATGATATGTCGAATGCTCTGACGACAAAGGTTATGGCGGCCATGGAAGAGCTTGAGCTTTGCAGTGGAAAATGGCTATGAAAAAGTCATTCTGGAGGTAGACTGTTGGCCTCAAGACGCTGCTAAATTGCGACGATGGTTTAAGATTGTCTATTGAAGGCCTTTGTTTGATATTACAGAGTTAGGCAGAAGTTTTCTCGATTTTTGAGCTATGTGGGTGCAGAAGTTTTCTCGATTTTTGAGCTATGTGGGTGCGTAGAAAAGCCAACTCGTTGGCCCATAGATATGCATGTATGGTGTCAGCTATCGTGCGACTATCGTGCGCTGATTCTTCTGCCATGACTACATCTCATATTGGTCGTCGCGGTTAGCTGCCACTGATTGTACTCCTATTATTGTAGTAGCTCAGAGAGATGGAAACAACACCGCACCATCGGATGAGGAGGAAAGTGATGGAACCATGTTGTTACTGTGTAGTAGGTTCATTTCTTATTGGATTTGTTGTTTTGGTTTTACCATATGTCCATATCACACAGGAGGGATGCAATAATATATTAAACATATCGCACATGCAAAATCCACAAGAAAAACCGAGGAGTGTAACATTTTTCAAATTGATTAGTTTTGTGATGCTCTCTTTTCGCGTTATGTCAAGCCTTATTTAGATGAATTCAGTTAACATTAATCTATAGTGTTTGGTCGATTAGAGTGAAACTTTAATTAAATTATAACTCAATCAGTGGCGAAGCCAACTCTATATTTATGGTGCCCAGCTAAGAAAAAAAGTCATAATTTAATAACAATACATTGTGAATTGAAACTAGCTAGTGATAATTTTGTTTTTACCCTGGTGCCCATGCACCAGGCAAAATGCATGTGGCGTCGCCCTTGACCTTAATACACCCCAATGTATGTGAACTGATGCCAAACCAAATACATTCTAACAAGGCCCCAACGATATTAAGATATATGGAACTTATGATTCAAATATAAACAAAATGCTACTCCTATGATACAATGGATATATGTAAACACCAAAAATTATGTATGGTTAATGAAATGCAGGCTAGTTTAAGCCTGTTCGAGAAAAACATAGATATGTGTGTCCTAACAAATTTTCCAAATACAGTACTACCATTGCATTACTTTCCTAGATTCAGGGTTCTATGCATCCCAAGCAAACACTTAAAATACAACTGGATTTTGGTGGGGAGGTAACGCGATTTTTTTTATAGTGAGCTAGGAGCTACAAAAACTCGCTCTTCACCGGTTCTCATTGTTTCTCATTCATTTGTCACAAGAATTAATTTAGAATTGATTCTCGCCTGTTTCGCCAACCTTGCTCACTCTTTTCTTTTTTGTAGCGAGAGCTCTATCAGATTGACCACATTGGAGTCATCAGGGTGCATGTTGGATTCCGTTGGTATGGTCTATGTTTTATACCCGTTCCGCCCCTAAATAACTGTCGTGCGTGTCACAAGTTTGACTCGATTTATAGAAAATAAGTATAACATTTTTATCTCCAAATAATTCTATTAAAAACTAGATTCAAATTTTTTTTTTCAATGACACTAATTGTGTATCATAGGTATCTTACTATTACTAATTGGAGGCTCCAGCGGAGGCTCCCGTTAATTCTCACCGGATCGTTAAGAAAAAAAGATAAATGCTAGAAATTCTCACATTAATCGAGAAAGATCCAGCCATCAAAACGAAAGTCTACAACCACATATGACCATTGGATCTTGTTGACGCAAAAGTTAGGGCTTCGCACCAACACACCGAGAGGGCCTTGGACGCCCACGAAGGTTGCTAAACAACCTAGTAGCAGCGAGCACCGCAGGCGTGATCACCCAAACTGATCTAGGGTTCGGTAAAGGGCAGCGTAGAGCTCGGTGGACGGCCGGAAGACCTTGAACGCACCTCCGGGAAGACCCGTCGGGAGACGCGCACCAAGGGTTGTCCTAGGAGCAGCGGATGCGCCCTAGAACGCCGGCGGGAGAACGCGGAGTTCGTCGTCGAACAACAAGTTTAGGGTTTGGAAGAGATAAAAAGTTGAGAGATATGTTGTATATGACGATTGGATGTAGATGGGATCAAATCGGCCATGAACCCCTTCATTATATAGGGGAGGGTGGTCTTATCCTTTTAGGAAGGCGCCCTAGGGCGTTTCCAAGTACCAAAAACCGACCAAAACACGATTGGAAACAAATCGGTTCGGATCTCGTGACGGACACGGGCCTGCGTCGGGGTGACCGGACGACGACCAATTTGACCGGACGCACCGTCGGTCGGTCGCGCGAGAGAAGTCAGCGGCGCGACCCGGCCGGACGCTGGGCTGACCGGACATCTGGACCGACGCGACGGCGCGCGTCCGGTCGGTGTCCCCGGCCGCCTGCGGCAGCGACCCGCCGACCCTTGACGACCGGACGGACGCGGAACCGCGCCCGGTGAGTCCGGTCGGTGAGTCCGGTCACCTTCCGGAAAGCCGTTTTCGATCCTCCTCGAGAATTTGGCTAAGTCTAGAAATTTGCGGTGACTTGGACCTCCAAAATATGGCTAAGTCACGGAGTTTTTGCGGTGGTTTAGCCTATGCCATTTTTTGGGTGTCAACAGATCTACCAAGAAAATTACCCACTCCTGCCATTATTAATATATTTTCGTTTTTATAAGTGAGAAAAATCAAGTTACGAGAAATCCATCCACCAAGACTGCCTCCACGTTAGTTATTAAAACGTATTATTATAACAAAAACAAAATTGTTTGCGTAGAGAAAATCTAGATTGTAGTCACCAAGGAAGTCTACATGTTATACGGGTGTCCTGGACCAATCCATCTAATCTAATTATTCTAGCGCATGGGCACAGCTTCTTCTCATGTCCCTCTCCCCCGGCAATCGTCATTCCAATTCCTACCGGCGGCATCACGGGCACGCGCCATCGTCAACCCACCGCGGCTACCCTAGCCCTGCCTTCCTTCATTAATGCAAGCGGCCTTCCGCGCTGCCTAAGCCCCAACGCAGATGCCGCGCAATACGGTACGTGGCAAATCTTATGAATGCATTAGTCGAGTTTGCCTTACATGCTGAGAGAGAAGCAGGATCGGAGGGGCACAAGGACTAACTTTCGTATGCCTCTCATGTGCGTGAAGCAGCCAATTGGTATTCACCCATTGTGACCTCTTAATCTGCGAGATTTAATTTCATTGTCAATTGCATGGTGGTGCCCGAGAAAGATCTTGCATACATGTGCGTACAATATTGCATGGTGGGCTGGTGGCACCTGAGAGACCTGAAGGATTTCCATGTACTACTTAAAATTATAAATCCCATGCCCACCGCCGTTGCAACCATGTCATAGCCACCGAACTTCAATCAACCAGGGAAGCTAAATCGATTTTTTCTGTCCTACTACATATATCATATCTTCTCTACCATTCATGTCTTTCTGAGGCCCTACGATCAGTTTTTATGATATCTACTAATGGATGTATTTTTGCTTGGCATACAGGTTTCGTCAACCTGGACGAGCGGTCAAGATCGAGAAGAGATCACAAGCCAGATTATTATGGTCTTCTAGACCAGCACGCATGCAAACACATGGATGTATTTGTAGCTTGCAGCTCGGCAGGCGGCGAGGTCTCTATCTATGTTTTTGGTATATACATAGACGGGTGGCCGTGTCACCACTGAGCCACAAATAAGTAAATAACCACTCTTTCCCACTCATACTACTCTGCAATGAAGGATTTATACAAGTCTTCCAAATTCCCAACGTTTTCTTCTAAAAAAATATTTTGGCCTATGCAGTGCGGGAGAGCCGGGTTTGCTACATCTTCTCTTCCGCTGACGAGGGAGAGAGCACCGATTTTGCGTGACGACAAAAAAAAAGAAGGTTATGTTTGCAACATACATACTGGCGAATGATGCATGGAGCTGACCCCTAGGACTAAAAAGGTTAATGGCAATTTTGGCCTCTCAACTGCATGATTGTACAACACAGTACAACACGCATCCAGGTCAGAGTTTGAGTCATGATGCAAGAAGGCTATTTTTAAACTTCAGCAACACACTCCTTTCAGTCCAAATTGTAAGTCCTATTTTTCTTTTTACATAGATTTTCGATATACCTAAATATAAATTATTTTTTTGTTTAGCTTTATAATAGAAGTCATGTATCTATAACAATAGAATATAATTTGTGTACAAAAGGTGTCTGGTCGGTTGACCTACGGGTAACAAAGATAAATTCATCACTAATAATATTGATGTGTGTTCTACTCACTATGTGTGCACTATGTGTGCAGCTTATTATATAGGGCAAATACTCCCCCACTTGAGTATGTTACACAAATACATACGGGTTAACAATGTTCTATCCATCTGTATATATAGGGGGAACCACATCATTTTTAATTGGCACTACCTGTCTTAATTATTTAAAATGGTAGCTTATAAAATTTGGTATGCTTACCAAGTGTCCACCACTAGCTATAAAGTAGTAGTTTAAATTTATAAAAAAATAATATGGACAAGTCGAGTGCTCCTTCTTACTGTCACTAATTAGATTAGAGACCCAAAAAGACGAATCATGTTAATTCTCACAATATGTGATAGGAAAAAAATAATGATATTTTCACAATCGCTTAAAACATCTAGCCTTTAATTTAGTAAACTCTAATCATCATAACTAATAGCAGTCATTGCATCTATTTTCATTTATATGTATCGAAGTACCCAGATATTGTTATGAAACATAATTCAAAGCGATCTGCTTTGCATTCAACCTATCTAAACATGTCATTGGGGAAAATAATATAATGTATTATTTTGATTTTTATGTCTACCTCAATCATTATTAAAAATAAACAATAATATATCTCAAATCTTTGTGTAAATACTAATATATATTTTAATAAATTCAATATCCTTTAAGTACACATATATATAATTTTAAATTATAGATTTCTACAACCATGAAATTAAATAACCATAATCCAGGTAAGGGTCCAAGTCATGATGCAAAAATTGCTTTGACAAACATTTCACCTCTAGCTATATACTCTACTTCCATTTGAAATTGTTTGTTTGTCTTATATTTTTACATATTTTCATTATTATTATACACCTAAATATACATTATGTTTAGGTATATAATAGAAATCATGTATCTATAAGCACCGAGGAAATTTATGCGCACAAAAGAATCATGTGATAGAACGATTCAATAAACATGTGGAGAACAATACTACTAGGTCCTAGACTCTTTTTTAATAAAAATAGTAATTGAATAAAAAGACAAAAAATCTAGAATTTCTATTTAAACACGTGAAAAAAGTTGCAACAACTTGATTATAGCTAAACTGTAGAGTTATGGAGTTGCAGAAAGCGATGCATGCAACAAGAGTTTATATATCTTAAGACTAGATTTCAATTGAATATATACCACGCTAGAAAAAAAATACCTGAAATTCGAACTACAAGTCCATAATATATTATGCAACAAAAAATAACTAATACTTCAAACTCTAACTAGATGTCCCCAATTATATAGGTCGTCACATTAAATATGTTTGTATATTTTAACTAAAATATTTGACACATCTATTTGGTAGTAGAAGCATAACTGAATATATAGTTTATTGAATGGAAAATTCATTCATTTTATTTGACCCTATAAAAAGTACTTGAGAGTAAAAGTCGATCATTATAGGAGTCAAGTATTAAAATGCTTTTTGAGGTTAGCATTGTTACACCCATCGATCGGACATCTCACTTCAAGCTATGTCACTGATCTTAAGCAACATGATACACGTCCCACAAGATGAATTATGTTATTGTATTGTAATACAATATTTATAGGAGTGAAATCCTTAATTTTAAAAAATTGAAAGAAGAGAGTTAATGTAAGATATAATAAGAAAACCAGTTTCAACCACTTAACCTAAGAAAGTTGTCAAAAAAAAGAACCTATTAATCTAAGAAGGAAAAACCCTATAGCAGTTATAAAATTAAAGGAAACAAAATTTAGACTCATTACTTCATAAGATACGTGATGCCACAATAGTCATATTAATTAATGGTAAGGTTTCAAACTAATTTCACATTAACAATATATAGATGTTCATGCAAAGAAATAAATATGACTATATGAAATATATATGGATTAGTCCTTGAAAAATAGTAGTTAATAAGTTTCAAAGAACTATATATATAAGAATTTTTTACAATAATTGGGGAAATATATATATACTCCCACCGTCCACAGAGAACACAATTATGGTATGTGTGCCTGTCAATCGAGGTCAAGTTTCACCAAATTTATAGTAAATCGTATTAACATTTATGCTTTCAAATAAATTTGTTATGGAAATATATTTAATACCAATCTAATGATACTTATTTTTGTATCATGAATGTTTTTTATCTTTTTTTATATAAATTTAGTCAAGGTTCAGAGTGTTTGACTCGAAATCTGATAATTGCATTTATTGTTTTGTGGATGAAAGTAGTACTAAAGAATAACTATTATGTGACAAGATAAACAAAGAGAAAACATACAATTTAATTAATAGTCATATGTACTAAATAGTAACTAATACTTACATCACCTAAAATTCTAACCCGTGCGAGAGCACGGGTTGATGGACTAGTGAATATTTAATATATA